>JAVQJL010033727.1:0-29405 GCA_036024295.1 Nannoperca obscura
TCGCGGGCGGGTGCACCCCCCTCCACTGGTGAGTGGGGGGGGGGGGGGGGGGGGGGGGGGGGGGGGGGGGGGCTGAACAGGCATCCCCATGTCTCTAGGGTAGGATTGTATTTTCCTGATGGTTAATGAGGTATAGAGGCCCCCGATGATCTTGGCTCATATGTCCGCTTTTATCATTGGGTTGTAAAAGGTCTTGGTCACTGTGACGTCACCCAAATTTTTTTTTTGACATAATTCAAGACTTGATGACCATATTTCACAGTTGTTCGGACAATTAATTGGTGACACTTTTGACTTGAAAGGTCAAAGGTCACTGCTATCTCAAAATAATCTTGACAAACATGGTTTTGGCCATACCTCAAGAATTGATGCACTAATTATGACTGAATGAATTTCACACAGATGTTTAATGGGATTCAACGATGCAGTGTTAGTGTCATTTTGTGTTAGTAAAACACAAAATGAAGAAACTGTAGTGTCCACACAGTCTTGGCTGAGAACACAAAGCACTGATTCAGTGAAATCATTAATTTCTGTAACTGCAGTTTCCAGGGAAAGGTCTGTGCCCTCCATGTCAAAAGTCCTGAAGAGGACCAGAGATCACACGTGGGAGGAAGCTAATTGTACTGAACATATGCCTGACAAGCATCACACCAGAAGCTTTTCCTCCATGCAGTCTCATCCTGCGTAATGTTTATGTGCATCATGACTATGTGGTGCTTCTCAACAGGTTATCAAACCTGTCATAGATGCTGTGCAAAGAACCGTGCATGTGGTTTTCACAGTAGTTCTTTTTATTTAGCTAAATTTCCCAGTGCCCAACAGCCATGTATGGATAAACGGGGCTTAGCATTTGACACGCTGGCGTGTTTGTCAAACTGTAATCACTACAGGCATCGTTCTATCGAACGGCTGCCAAGTTTGTGAGAGCAAATTGATGTGAAACCCAAAACTTTGTGTTAGGTTTCACATCAAATCTGAACAATAGCCATAAGACTAGTGTTCTTTTACATGCAGGATGTTGGATTAACAAAAAAAGCCTATAGTAATTTACCACTCTATCCATGGATAGGATTTTCTGCATCATGGCATCTTACCTGTGTTTACCTTTCCAGTGATGTCTGTTGCAATAAGTAAAAGTTGTACATTTCCTATATAATGTATAGAATTTATTCAGGCAGTTTACCCAAACACATTTGCTCTTTACCTTATACTGGTCTTACCTTCAAAATTCTGCATTGAAGTGCAATTTAAATGGCCAAAATACTGCTTTTACCTACAACTGTTGTGGATAAATGATTTCCCCAAGTTGAAATTAGCTATGCGAATGCAGTTTTTTCGTCAACATTTGTTGAATAATCTCTAAGACATATGTATGTTAATAATATCGTCTTGTTTGATGCCCTACATCTTTTTATCTGTAGGTTTTTTCCTTTTTTATATTCATAACAGCTGCAGTTATGTGGTAACAAGCTTATTCCATGTGTACGCTGTTTTGGTGTTATATAAAAAATGATAATTTTCAAGAAGGCCTACATAAGTTGCAGCACAGAACCTGTACGTAGGTAGATTCAAGTGGGCCCTTGTTGAAATGGCATTTTGACTCAGGTGGGTAGAGCGAGTCCTCTCCAGCATGTGTGTTGGCGTAATGGTGAGCTCAGCCTAGAGAGAGATGATTGGGAAAGTGTGTGTGTGTGTGTTCCTTTTTCCACCCACCTCTTCAACCCAAGAATAAAATGCAAATGTATTAAATTGACTAATGCAAGCAGTTATAATCAATTGCTACATTTGTACACACAGGCAGTACTCACACCTACTCTGTCTGTTACATACACACAGCACTTGTATACTTACACACACAGTCCTATAGATTATAGATCCAGAACACAGCAGGGTGTTAGATTTAAAGTTTTACTTGACATGTCTTCCAGTGTGTTGCTAATAGTTTCCCCGTGGCACTTAAGAGAACTGTCCCTTACCACAGACCGTAACCACAGTGTCCATGGTTAAAATTTGGGTTGTGACTTTTGTTGCATGTCATCTCATCTCTTCCCATGTTGCTTGTCACTGTACTTTCAAGCTGAAAAGAAGGACATTTTATAATGCTGTATATATTAGATATCATATAACAGGCCTGTGCTTGCCATAGTGTCCTGATCCTAGTAAAAAATAAAAAAAAGGTTTAATTATATGGTCTTTTTGTGTCTACTTTAGTAGTGGTACCATTTGCAATATTGAATTTATCATACAGTGTGTCAAAGGTTCTGTTTGGTAGCACAACATTTCTGACATTGCTAATCATTAATAGAGAGGTTATGAATTCCTCTGTTGTTGTTTTTAAATATAATGAATCAGCCTGCCGATGGTTTAACACGGCGCTGATAATACATTTCCTGAGCTGTCATTCATTGCTCCTGTCAGCAAACTGTTTTATTCCATAGATTTTCTTTTGTCTGTGACTGTCCAAAATCTATTGTAAACTCTGCCTATTCATACTTAGAACAATGGGTATTGGGCTTTTTATCTGTGTACACAGCTTGCATAACAACACGTGAGAGGCATATCAAAATGGAGGCAACTAGACTCATTTCAGCTGTGTAGAATATTGTTCCTCCATGGCACCTTTTTATCTTACAAAAATAAAAGCTTACAAACATAACAATAATAATGTATTTTTATTACATTATTAGTGGCAATCATCAAGAGGGCACACAAACCTCCACTGATGTGGTGGTTGGGGAATTATTTCCTGTTTTAAAAAAAACAAGTTAATGTTGGGACACACATTTGGCCTAACCGAATCCTTTTTAAAGGCTGAGTGTATTTTAATTTACATTTGATACAATGAAGACATTTTTGCGTACATGGCCATGCACAGCAGTACTGTAGTTGAAGAAGTACACTGTAGAAAGTGATGGAGGACTTCAGTGATGCTTTCACTGTGTGACTGGTGTACAGTCATGGTGGGGCAGCATGTGATTCGTCACATGAAATCAAACAAGCTCTGAAACAGATTTGGAAGTGAATTGTGTGGATTGAGGATTCAGTTGGAAATTTGGCCAAGACATCCCAAAGGGCCCGAATGAGGGCCCTTAAGTGTCAGGCTGGCATTACACTTAGAAACTGTTAATGCTAATGGAAATCTAATCTGTCAGACACCGTTGCGGGTTTAAGCTTGTGTCAGCTAGTGTCTATTGCCAAGTTGGCTTTTTTTCATGGGAATTTGGGCTTGGACAATATCTGTTTATAAAAAGATGACATATCGGGACAAAATGATTGTATCCGTGTTAATTTTTTTCTATTGAGTCCAGAGCATGCATTCTGTGTACCAGTTCAAACGTGCATCATGCAGTTTAGCTAGTTGTTACAGCAAAAAGAAACTTGATAAAGACGTAATTAAGTAGAAGAAAAGGTTTATATATAATGTTGATCCAGATCCTTCGAAATAATAATTCATAATAAAACCTTTCTCTTGGTTTTCTGTTTTTTTAAAAGTTCTTCCCAGACATTACGACTGCTTTGGATGAATTAATAATGTTTCATTATGATCCTGGTGTATTCATTTGTTGTTGAAGATGATCTTCATTTCAGTCCAGGCAGCCCATCGCGGCTGTAAAACGCTGCAGGAATCCCTGTGTAATGTCAGTGATTTGTTTCGCTGTTGCATGAAACCAGTTGCAAATCATCTTCATTCAACCAGCGTTCAAGTGTTAAATCAGTCCACCATTTGTGAACGAGAGCCATGCCTGCTACTTTTTCACCTGTATTATTTAGTTGTGAACTGTTTGGCTCTGTTTAAAGAACCCCTTGACAACTTTATTCCCCTCCACCAAACATCTCAGTCTGTGGCTTTTCCATTTCCTGGTGTGGAGGAGGAGAAGGTGTCACTCACCAATGTGGTGCTGATGTGGGACCAACACTACACTGTCGGTCAGACCCACAATGACTGTCTGTGTCTTAGTGGGCTCGTGGGTCACATGGTCACCCTGAGGCCTTTGCTTCTTTGAATACATACCAAGTGATCTTGTACTAAATTAGGCATGACAGTTTATTTCTATGCACCCTTTGTGTGATGAAATCATTCGAGTGCAGCTACAGTTCCACAATCTATTATTTTAGTCAGCAATGTGAAATACATTGAAACATTTTCTTCAGTCCTTAGAATCAAACAGCAAGGTTCTTTCTATAGGCTCCTTTTTTGAACTAATATTGAGCACTCATTCAATGAGAATTTGTCATACAAGTCTAGTACAGTTTGTTTTACTGAAGGTCGGCCTTTATATGTCAGCAAGATGCGTTTTACATAACAAGGCCTCTGTGAGCCCAAAGTGACCAGAAACGCTGCCACATTGGAAGGCTGAGACATGGAGAGCAGGGTAAAGAGCGGAAGTCCTCAAATCTGATTGAGCGGGTGCTTTCCTGGGCTATAAAAAGACACCTTGCTCCTCTGTTTCCACATTCATGTCTGTGGCTGTGCACATGTGGCTATGTAATGTTTTTCTTTCAGTGTGTTTTTCTGTATCTTCTAGCCAAAAGCACAAGGCCTTCACAGTTCATCGTTGTATGACATATTATGACTTGAGACAGTTCAGTTACCTTTTTTAGCCCTTTTTAACACCTGAGAATTGGGAGTCACTTAAATATTCTGTTCTTGTTTTTTACACAAACCTGCTTAAAGAGGCTCAGAAGAGTCTTTGTATGAGAATTACTTTGAGGATGTTTTGCTGCCTTACTCAGCGTGCTTATTTCCTGCCTCTTCCAAGGACCAGACAAACAATTCAAACCTGTGTTTTCCCCTTCTGTGGAACACTAAATTGCTGTGCAGTGCAAGTAAATTAAAGCCCTGAACCCCCTCGAAGTATAATGTATGGATGGGGGAGTATCAGGGAGTAATTTAGCAGAGGTCTCAGGCAACCTCTAGTGAATTTTGAATAAATTAGAGATCTGTGGCAGCAGTACTTTACTCTGAGCTTTTAATTTACAAAGTTAGAGGTATTCTTTATTGCACCTTTGTAAGTCGCACATTTAGAGTGCTCTTTTGAATGTGACTGTTATTATGATCTTGTCAGATATTTGCTAGACTCTTGCCCTGTATACTGATTTTCTCCTTACTACCTGTTTTACAGCAGTGCATTGTCATAACCGATACACAGATGGGCCGCATCTGTCAGAACCCAGATCTGTTACTTCTACAAACCCCTGTGTATTTTCTTATTTTATTTTATCTTATTAGAATATGCACTAATAAAAGACAAAAAGACACAGATGGACCACATCTGTCAGAACCTAGATCTGTTGCCTGTATGTGTGTGCGTGTGTGTTTCTTGCACCAGCCACCCACTCTTCCATCTGGTCATAAAGCATCAGGAAAGGGTTGCTTCCTTGACTGTTCCATCAGAGCCAGGCGGATTTCCTGTGGCCTCCTGATGGAGCCAGATCACACTGAGATCACAAGCTACTTTACTGCCCCTGATGCGTAGAAACGCATAATAGAAAAATAGCTGGATTTAACATCAAAGTACTGAACAGAGTTGATCCATTTTAGGGCTGGAAAATGAACAGAGTTGCTAAAAAGAGTATGTAAATGTGCTGGATGTCAGTAAGACTTCACTAACAGCCTCTGAGAAAATTAATATTGTTAGCAAAAGTCCTGTCATCTCCCAGTGGCTGGGTGGGCTGCGCTCCAGCCCATACAGTACATTACGGTTTCATTAGCAACTACAAATCACAACTTTAAAGAGTGCCGAATCTGCCCTCAAAGTACTCCACCCTTTCAGATTCAGGTTGCACACTGCAGGCCCATCATCTCCTCTTGTGGCTCAGTTACCAGAGGTTGGTAGTATAAAGAACTGACTGGACTATTTTCTACTGCTTACCTCATGCCAGTGTGGCTTTGTGTTCACCGCTGCCACGTGCAAGTCCAAATTACAGCCTGCAGGCAGATGTGAAGGGGAGGTGCCAAGCAGCACTCATGGTCCAAGGTCTTATCCCAGCCTAACCCCCACACACCCAGCTCCACGCACTGATCAGGGAGGCCTTTGGGATTCTGGTGCCTCGCTCACTGCTTCTTCTGCCTTTGATGGTGACCTTGGTGCTTCATCATCATTTTGACTTCCACGTTTTGTGAAGTGGTATATTCAGTTGCCGTTCATACTGCTTTCATGCTCTTAATGATAGCACAATGTTGTAGCCACAGGGATGTACATCATTTCTAATTCTGCCTTGTTTTTCTTGCTTTTGTATGTGGGAATAAAAATACACATTAGTTTCTTGTGAGAAGTCATTTGTGGCTTGGATTTTTCTTTTTAAATATTTAAGATTTAAACGTGTATCATCTGCACATGCATACTTTTGGGTGTGGCCCCTGGCTTCTGCTGATTTCTTTTCATATTGTGATGCCAATTCATATGGGTTCTGTGTGTGTGTGTGTCAAAGGACCTCCCACTCTATTTTACACCCCTCACCTTCTCCTAGTACAGTTCCCACCCACTGGCCGCCTCTGGGGGCGAGATAATTGTGTGATGGTTTGCTCATTGTCAGGAACACATCAGGCAACAGTAGGGTTTTCACAAAGCAGACATCTGCTGCGCTGTGCTGCTTTAATCAACAGTGACATAATGTCCTGTGGCAAGTCTCAACTATACAAACCTGGTCTACAGGCGAGGGTAGGGGTTAGGCTGTGATCAGAGATTGTGGAGTGAAAGGCTTGTACTTTAATGGACAGAAAAACTAAGTTTTCATTCAGTGTTTCTTACCAGAACGAATTGTGGGTATCCTTGAGGCCCAATGCGCATGTTGAATGCATTTCTTTCCTTATAAACATTTGCAAAGTAGATTTATTTACATTTTTCATAATATTTGAATTGTTGACATCCACCTTAACATTGGTTAGCGGTCTTCATCCTCACATTTTGCTCAGGCATTGCTTAGTTCCTTGGCTAATGTCAATCTGTGGAATAAACCAAAGAGACGTTGAATGATTTGCATGCAATACAAACTACTATTGGCACCAGCTTGATTCAAAGGAACTTTTATGATGAGAAATTCTACATTAGTGGACCTCTTTTCCTGAGAGCTTGTTGGTGGTGGAGGGCCCACACTGGGGGCTTACGAGGGAGAGGGCTGGTTGCGGGGCTGCATGGGCTCTGGGCCAAAACAATGTGTGATGGTGCAGAACCCTAAGCTCCATTAGCCAGCCTGAGCTTAAACTTTGTATTGTGGCCTGGAATGCATTCATCTGGCTGTCCATCTCTGGCCCCCTCTCTGTCATGGCTTCTTACTAGCAATCAGATAGTTTTCAAATTGGAGGTCAGTGTTAGTTCATTGTGTGATTATATGCTCCCAGTTCTGCCCCTCACCGCACATACTCCACTAATACATTTATTGCTGTACCCCAAATTAGATTTAGGCATTAGCTTCTTTTTCCATGTCTTGGTGTATTTGTGGAAGTTGAAGTAGATACAACAGAAATTGCAGAATGATGCCACATACAGACTCAAATGTCTCCCTTAGAAATAACTTTGAACCCTGTCCTACCAGTGTTTTACCCAGCTGGTTGTTGCCATGCTACAATTTCGATGTGCAGTGTGCTTGAATTTGACAGCATTGCCTCTAAGCCTAACCTCAGTAACCATGCCCAGAACCCAGTACAGAGCCCAGTGGTGCTGCTGTTTGCCCTGTAAGCAATCTGTGAATGTCAGACATTACTTCCTGTATTCATGTCTAGTACACGTTGTGCACATACATACTTGATTAATGATATTACACAGACCTGGGAGACTTAAAGTGCCCCCACCCTCCAAGCAAGGACCAAATTAGACACTGGGGAGAAACTATTTTGATACATTCCTTCCAAAATTACCTCAAGCTATATTTACCCTGTACTCGATTTGAAATACAAGACTTAAAGATGTTGATTTTAGCTTTCTATTCATAAAGCAGGGAGATTAAGTCCTTGATGGGTTTGAAGCTAGCAGCATTAAGTTATATTGTGTCTTAATCTACCTGTAGAGCTAGTAGGGATTCATGGTCTTGTTCAAGGGCACTTCAGCAGTGCCCATGTTGTTCTTCCCAGTTAAATTACCCCTTAGCCCTGTTTCCCTCCCGTCATGGTCCACCAGTACAGACAGACTCAAAAGAGACTCTTCTTAAACCTGGCAGAGCTCATCATAGAGGTCATAGATGATGCAGTCTTCCAAATCCACACCTTCTTTCAAACTAATTTGCCCAATCTCTTAATATTTTGAGTGTGCCATATCTGTGCCAATCACAGCTATTACCAGACATGGCTTTGGAAAAAATATCCTCAGTAATGAATGCCAAAGTACGGGGGGATGGGAGATGAAAGGGGTAGGGAAAGCTAATTTGCAGTCTTGTGTCCTGCTGGAGAAGAAAGTTAGAACATGGTTCTTGCAGCACTGTATGCGACTGTTTGCTTGCCAAATGGAAGCTGTAAATAAAGCTGTTGCTGCAGCCTCACCCTGCAGTGTTTCGTCTTTGTGGGTGTATCACACTGAAATTACAAACCACAGTGTCACACAAGATAAAACGTTGTCATTGTGATATGGTTCTCACACCATCCACACCCTGCTCTTAAACCATCATAAGGGATTATCTGCATAAAGAGAACAAATAAGATATTGTTCTGGAATTCAGTGGGGGGGTAATCAGTCCCACTTTCCCTATTGTATCATTGTCCTGGAATGTATGACAATAGGCTTTATTTTATAATAGGCGTTTCTCTTTTATCATACATTAATCCACAGAGGGTAATTTTACATTCTCAGTGACTCATCGCATTTTTCAAACACCTGCCAGGGTAGGATTACAGCAGACTTGTTTCTAATTTTTTATTTTTTTATAGTAATGTAAATATAAATCCAGAAAGTTATTATTTGACAATCGATTTACATGAGCAATAAAAAGCCTTTACGTGTGTAACTTATTTTTGCAGTTGAGTGCAGGAGTTTGAGCAGTGTTAGTGCATTAAATAAGTTTAGCAATGGTCAGTATTTTACCTATCCAAGCCAAATCCCAAATGTGAACCGACCAGTGTATCTAAATAAAGCTGCTGTGGTGGTCCTACAGATGCAACCCAATTTCCAATGAAGGCCACATGCTATTGATTATGGTGTAGGCCATGAGGCCTGGAACACTAGCAAACAATTTTTCTGATCTCTTTTAACCCCACAATTTTTTCATCACCTCCCAAATATCCTGCAAAATACTTGAACATAAGGATATTATGTAACCTGAGGGCATGTAATTGTAATGTGAAAGCTTATGCCTTTGTGCTTTTTTGGTTTCCAGCTATGCTTTGGCAGATGAAGCTTACCGTTCACTGAGGGACCAGGACAAGGACCAGTGCATCCTCATCACAGGGGAGAGTGGGGCTGGTAAAACTGGTAAGTAGCCAAATGCTAACTCAATGTAATGTCCGTTAATTCCAGGAGAAATTATACTCATGATATCAGGAACTGTACACTCCAGTCCCACTTTACCCTGCTTCAGTAACTTGCATTCATATCTCGGATCTGCTTGGCACAAACACATACCTTAAGGCTACTGATATCAGCAATTCATCTGTTCCCAGCATGAACATGAAAAGTTCTTGATTTATCAGAAGCCAAAGAGAAGAAAAACATTTTTAAAGATCGAGAGCTGGTTAAACACCAGTCACACTGTAGTTAGCCAATGCATCTATGGAGGGTTAAAAATGTACCATCAGGCCTTCTTGACTGTTCAGCTCTTTCTTGTTTGTAGTGCTTTAAAAAAACTCAGTTTAAAGTGCAATCAAAACTTACTTCTAAAGGCTTCTGTAAGATCATGGTTGTTATGTATAAAGCCGCAGTGCAGATTTAGATCAAATCAACAAAAAAAAAATTAAAGGCAGCTTGATGCCAGTTTATTTTTCTTTTTTGAAAACATCATGTTGGTACATGAAAGGTGACCGTAACTCCTGTTTTCAGTCAGTATCCACACTTCCTGGTTAAGAAGCTCATTCTCGGACTGTGCATTGGACTAGGAATCCTAAATGGAGCCTGCCGATGCTAGAGGAAGCTGTGTTCACATCCCTCCTTTTATTTCAGTTGGATTTTATAATAGCGTGGCCATGTTCTGGAGCAGTTTCACATACCTTACAGAAACCCAAGAGGAATGGAATATCCTGCCCTGTTGGCAGTGCCGTGTCACAGGTAAAAGCCATATTGAGTTGGCAGAGTACAAACTGTGGGAAAGCAGTTGCACTCTACTCATAAAATATCTTCCTGTACAGTAAAGACACACGCATGCATTCATACCCTATTCATACCCTAAAGTCCTGAATATGATACGGCATGAAGTTCAAACTTATGCTTGTCCATTAAGTTATCACTCAATTAGCCCTCAGGATTGACCCATGATACCTCGACCTCTCATGGGTCACGATAGTTATATTGAGGGATGATAGTTTATGATATTGAATTAAAATATTGTTGGAGGCAAGATATATGCCCAGAAGTTGATTCATGAACAAAACCATTCCATCAGAGTTATGACTCTACATATGTACATTTCTTACTTTAATTTGAATCTATCACCCAGACCTACTTTTTGTCTTGGGAGTAGCAACACATGATCATTTGTTCTTTTGTTTGTTGTACTGCACTGATGCCATAGCCATTGCCTGTATTGATAATGACTGACCGCTGTCATGCTGTTGATGGTTTTGAGCTATTGGTACATTGATCTCTGGATGGAGCTCAGATTCAATAACTTAACTTTCCCTGTAGCGCTTTGGCAGCAAACACCAAGTGAAGCCACTGTCAACACTGTAAAAAACCGTCAGTTATCCAGACTAATCACACTCATTTCAATAGTGAAATGCAGTGATGCAACAATAAAACAGACTCAGGACAAAGCAATAGAAAGCACAGTGCAGCCTGACAGATCATATTTTGCACAATGCTCTAACCTTTATTTGGGCCCTCTCAGCCTCTCATGGATATTCAAAAGCCCACTCCAAGAAGCTGTTCAGCCAAATTTGAATGTCGCTAATCTCATCAGGTGTGCCAACCCCATCAATATATGGGTCATTGGCATTCATGTCTGGCCGGGGGTTTTCTTGTGCTCTGTCTTGCTGTGGCTTCTATAGGAGCGAGGAGCTGTGACGAACATTATTATCAGATGCCAGCATAGCGTACAGGAGACATAACAGTTGTATTGTCTGCAAGAGATGAATGAGGGAGTTTATTTTGTTACCGAGAGAGATAAAACGTGAATGTCTTTTCTTTATCTTTTTATTTTTGCACACCTTCCTCTACCCCTACCTATGAGCGTGTCTGGAGTTGTGTGTATGCCAGGCTCATCAGTAGTTTGTACCAGGCTCTTTTTTTATCCCTTCTTGGCACATCACACGCATCATCACTTCTGGGTCACTGTCATCTCAGTGGACAGGAGAGATGATACTGATGCCAACAGTCATCCTACAATGTTTCAGACAGCACAAGATGCCTTTTGAGCCTGTGTCATGTTTCTCATCCAGAAAATGATTTGTGGGAGCACGCTCCACTCACAACACACTCTGAGTCGGTCAGATCAGCTTACGTTCTAACATGAGAAGTGGATAAACTGGAATCATCTGTCGATCCAAGTTGTTTCGTCTGAATCCTCTTGGTTCCAAGTGAAATAATGTGAATGATGTTAACATGATGCAATAATGGTCACCGCCTGACTAAACAAAGTGGGTCTCCATTATGAGGCCTCCTCCTCTGCTTTGTACCCCTGACTAAAATGATCCCCACCCTGCACTGATGGGTGTCAGGGGGGTTGAGCTAAGGGGAATTTTATGGGGAATGGTGAGATGGATGGGCATATCACACTTGTTCCTCAGTCATGTATAGCAAAAACATTGACTTAATAAATACATGTGTGTGTGTGTGTGTGTGTGTGTGTGTTCCAGAGGCCAGTAAGCTGGTGATGTCATATGTGGCGGCGGTGTGTGGGAAGGGCCAGGAGGTGAATAAGGTCAAGGAACAGCTGCTGCAGTCTAATCCCGTGCTGGAGGGTGAGTGAGCACCATTCACACTCGAACTGCATCCCAATTCAGGAAGTGGATCGTCTGAAGTTTGGAGACTGAATCTGTATTAACAGGTTGACGGCGCCGTCTCTGTTCAGAGGCTCCTCAGAATGCAGCTGAGATAAGCAGCTTTCTGTTGACAAAATGTGGAAGATATATAAATGGTGTATATTTGCAACCCTCAGCTACCTTTCATCCACAGTCCATTAGTTAGTTGTTTAATGAAGTTTTATGATCATCCGTGATATTTTTGTGTGGTTTTGGAATGCACAATGACCAAAAAAAAAACATTCCATCACCTTAAAACTCCTGATAGTAGAGGTATCCAACACAATGTCACATAACAACTACAAAACATAACTTTTAGATATTGCACTTAACACTTAAATATAAAATATGCACTGTCACAGACGCGTAAACTGATGAGCAAAAGAGTTATAGGAATCCTATAAATACTGTGCAACACACACTTTTTTTTTAATTTCCTCATCTTCTCATGTGCACACACACACACACACACACACACACACACACACACACACACACAGTCTCATTCCCACAGCTCAGTGCTGGCACAGGAACAGCTGTATTTTAATTGGGGGCAGTGGACAGGAAATGCCCATGAATGATGAAGCTGTATGCCTGAGCCTCTGCAGAAACCCTGCACATCTGCAAGAGTTTAGCTCCTGCCTATCTAATTGCCCTAGTGCTAAAAGAGAGGGAGAGGGGAGCACAGTTATCGTACTGCTCACAATGTTTCTGTCATGTTTGCTCTCTGTGGCTCTCTGCTTCGCTTTCTTTTAGAATCTTTATTATTTTCATTCCTTATCACCCTCTATTTCTCTTCATTTCTCGCTCTGATTCCTTTTCCTTTAAAAGTAGTCTTAAAGACACATTAATCAGCTGTTATCAGCAATTAAGCCATTATGCTAATAGAGCAGCGATGCACAACACATTAATATCATTTTAATGTTGATATATGGTTTGACACGTGTTGAGAGGGCTCTGGATTGGTAAATACTAAAGGCTAGCAGTTAGCTTGGGCCTACATATGCCTGTGTGAGTGCATTGAAGGCACTCACACACAAAAACTCATACTTGACAACACTGGCTGAGCATTATGTTTGTTATTGTTTGCTTATGAGCACTAGCACATATTGAAGCACTTTGACTTGAATGTGGTGTGACAGCAAGGTCCAGGCCCTCCTAAGCCCGGAAAGCCCTGGTGCTTTACTTAATCCATACAGAATTATTGGGCTTCATCAGTACAAATGGCTTTGACAACCAGTTTTCATATGATTGACAGCTAGCGGTACTGATGTGCAATGTTAAGAATCATTAATGATGTTTGGAATATTTGTAAATAAGCTTAGATTTGTTTTAATGTAGTACTTATAACTTGATGCTAGATGTCTTAGCATAAATTATGCATCGTCTGCAATGTTTTCATCACGTCCCATTATGATTTTGTTCCTTTTCAGCCTTTGGAAATGCCAAAACAGTGAGGAATGACAACTCTTCGAGATTTGTAAGTATCCGCTAAATAACCGACAAATAACTGTGATGTTGTTTAATTGGATGATTGTTTGACTTATTTGCTAAAATGCTATGCACAGCTTGGATGTTTTCATTCAGACTTCATTCACGCTAGTGCATAATCCGACACTCGTCCACATTTTTCTCTTTCCTTCAAAATAAGCCCCACAGTGTTTCTTAATTCCCTAGTTTTGTTTCCCTGTATTTGTCTTTAAATTTCTTTTACACAGTGAAATGAAAATAGGATAAACAATGTTATGGTAGTTATTTTCTTCAGTTCTCATGACAATGATTCTGTCTAGACACATTCTGCTGTTGCACATTCATAACAGCTTTTGTAACGGCTTGATGGTTTAAGGAAAGGCCTGCAGGTGCACATATAAACTGGTTTTAAAGCTCACAAGATGTCAGGGCTGAGGTTTCCTGTAGACACATGTCCTTGGTAAGTGACGCGTGCTAGTACGTGTTTCACAGCAACAATCAAGATATATTGACACCACAAACATATAAATAACATCAGTTGCAGGCACGTTTGTCACTTGTGTTTTCTAATATATTTCCCCTATAAAGTGAAGACCTATATTGGAAATATACCTTACACTAGCCCTCGCATGGCTTGAATTACAGCAGGCCTTTCGCCCTTGATGTATTGCACTCGCACAAGTTAAATGGCCTTTGTAATTGCTCATTACAGAGGGCATACAGCACAAGGACTTTGGCCTACACTGCTCTTCATCAACTATGTTGAGTGTGGCTAAATGCCAATGCAGACCAAGCACATTGACTGACCTATCAGCTTTTGGCTGCCCAAAGAGAAAGCAAACTGTTGTATGGTTGCACTGATTCTTTACATTTTTCGCTCATCTCTTACGTGAACGAAATAGCACTTGTTTATTAGTTGAGCTCCAGGCAGTTTGCTCTTATGATTACCTGTGCAACCTACTGCAGTTTGAGATTAAAGGAATCGGATTCTAATCTCTATAGAAGGCAGATAGCATCATAAGAATGATTGTGTCTGCATTGCTGTTTGTACAGATACAAATAGAATTCCAGACAGTGGCAGTATGAAGGGAGACTGGTGTGTTTAGTCTTTTGTTTAATTCTCACACTTTCTGGCTCTGTATTTTCAGGAAGGCTTGATCCAGCAGCAGTAGCCTGCTTTGGTTTCCTTTGGTTGTTCATGTTCAGTTTTCTAACATGAATGTTTATTTAGCTGCAGATTCTTCCAAAAGTGAGTCAGTTTATTCGAAGAACTTCCAGTACATCCAAAAGTCTGTTGGTTTTAATGGAAATTGGTTATACCAGCCAGTAGCAGCTAGCAGACTAACCACCAATGTACTTTTCCAGTCCCAATTTTAGATTTCCTTTTCTTCTACCTACACTGGTATAAACGCACACACACACGCCCCTGATCTGTTTATATTTAGGTAACCTTGGTGTAATCTTGGTGTAGACAATGACCTCAGGCCTCACCACTGGATACCAGTTAATCAGAGCTGCATCAGTTTATCAGAGACTTATGAATCAGAATGTCACTTCATTTTGCTGAGTGCAGCAGGCTCATTGGGTTTGGCTGGAGCCCACTCGCCAGCAGAGCTTGGCCTTTTCTGAGGACCTGTCTGCTATTAATACATCAGGGGGGGAAATCAAACACACAGGACTTTATGTTCTGACTTCCAAGTTTCAGACCAAAGGAGAGAGCCTAAAATGGTTTGTTTCAGTCCTCCAGTAGGAAGAACTTGGCAGGGTAGTGGGGGGGGGCTTTCCCCCCCACAGAGGCCAGTTATTTCTTAGCAGTTTATGATTGACAGCTGGGGCTGTATTGTAACTTGAATGAATGTGTGCAGAGATCCACACTGTGAACTGAGCTGGACCCAGCTCACACTGTAAAGTGTATATTGACATTATACATGTTCAGGTGTAACTGTTGTGCTCTGATCCACAGGGAAAGTACATGGATATTGAGTTTGACTTCAAAGGAGATCCTCTGGGTGGAGTCATCAGCAACTGTGAGTATTATTGAGATGAACTCCTTCAAATCCAAACTATCTGTTAATGTTTATTCAGAATTGCACATTACATATTTCCTAATCTTTATCATGTTGCTCCACTTTTTGTCTTCTTGTCATGTCCTTATCAAAAGTGCCCTGATTGCTTTGTCTCCCAGCAACATAGTACATAACAGTACAATTGAACATACAAGAGCCTGCTGTTTATCTTCAAAAACAGTTAAAGAGCAGTTGCACATTTAATGAACGCCTTCAAATAGACTAATTCTTTATTGAAACCAATCTCATACCCAGACTGAACAAAAACACACCCGTCCACCCACAGACTTTTTCTCCTCAGCTCTTTTCTCTGTTTTGGTTTCATCTTGCCTCTGTTCACATTGTTTTGTCTGGGCTGACTTCTCTGCCAGAGGTCACAGAAACAAAGACAGGAGCTGGTGGCAGAGGCACAAATGTACCTCTGTCTGCTGGCTTGAGTTTGTCCAACACAAGGGACTGTCTGTAGAGAAGAGCCGCTGACATGTGACTGCTTCAGACAGGGCTGGCTAGACAGATGGATCAGGAAGTTCTTGCAGTGCTGGCCTAGATGGATTTCTCTTCACCTCTCAGCTCATTATATCCCCCTAGATTTACATCCTTTCAGCCCTCAGAGCTTCCTACAACTGAGATTAGATAGCTATAATAAAAAAAGCCAATTCTCTGTCGCTTTGTTAATAATAGAGTGGGAAGAATTTGCTCGCAGCCAAATAGCCAAAGCCCTGAGTCAGAACATAACAGGATATTGTCCCTACATTTCTACTTAAATGTGTATCTGCTTATCTAAGGGAGACAGAAAATGTTGTGAACAGAGTGTGCAATAAATGCCGTCCAGGATGCTTCATGGCAGAAAATGGGAAGCTGTAGCTCTAAAAACCAATAAAAAGATGACTGAACAGTTTGGCATAGATACCACGTGAAGGGTCACTTTAGTCTCCTTAGGATGAGAATAATCAGATGTAAAATGAAATGGGACCAAATAGATTAAAATCATTAAATAAGATGCTGAAATGGAGGAAGTGGCTCTTCAGTGATATGCCCCCCCGGTCTTTGATCGCAACTCTGTATTGCCGCTGCCAGCCACTCAGTCACGGATGTTAAGTTATTGATGTGCTGGCTCTTATCGAGTCACTTGTGTGATTCATGGCCAGTGGGTGCCACAGATTCACATTCAGCCTGATCCGCTGCTAACTCTTGACAGCCCCAGGTTTGTAGGGCTCTCTAGTTAGGTGCTCGTAGTGAACCCACAGATGCAGTGCAAAGTGCCACTTCTGTCCTCTCAGCACCCACAGACTGGTGAGTCATAGTTTGTGAAGTCTGAAGATTGACAACGCCAGGAGGAGCAATTTCTTTTTCTTTTTTTTAGCTTGGAAATTTGATTATGGTTTTAAAATGGTAGTTTGGGTATATTTTTTCCCCAAAAATGTTGACTTCAGTGTAATGTAAACCCTCCTAAAATAAGATGTTTTCTAACCAAACAAATTGAATGCTATTATCCAGCCAGACTGGCAGTGAAGAGGATCTCAAGCAGCCTCAGATGCTGAGCTCTGCAGTTGCTCTTTAATTCAATCATTCTCAGCCTAATGCGGTGAGCAGATGATGGGTCCCCTTTTAATCAGGTACTGTTGCACTTGGTCTGTAGCCCAGAAGAAAGAGCTGACATTTGATAACCTTGTACACTTCCTGTAGTGTGTTTATACATACACCAATAATTACCAGCATTAGCTTGCTCACCATGGCAACTTAAATGCGTACAGTAGTTTGTTCCTGTAACCCCAATGAGCTCCATACAGAAGTTTGGCATTTTTAATACTTTGTAAAGCAGGATTTCCCTGTATTTACTGCTCAAAGACACCTCAGTGAATCACCACAGAAACGTTTCTTGTGAAAAATATTTTTAGGAAATGGCTTTTTGTCATCATGTGTCACTGTTTCCTTTTAGATCTGCTGGAGAAGTCACGCGTAGTGAAGCAGCCTAGAGGAGAGAGGAACTTCCACATCTTCTATCAGCTCTTGTCTGGAGCCTCCGAGGACACACTCAGTAAGTTGTAAAAGTGCTGGAAATGGGAGCTGAATGGAGGAATCAATGTGTGAATTAGGACAAACTTAACTTGAAGATTAAAGGGTTCCTGGATCTGAGAGAAATGGCAGTTTTGAAATAATTTAAAATAGTCTCAAACCTCAAAGCTGGGATTGCTTGGAATAATTTCTGGTCCCGGAATATAAACATCCCTACTCACAGGAAGCAATGAATCAAACCTCACAGTAGCTAGACAGCAGTCTTGTACAGAGAAAACTTGCATCTATAGTTCTCTGCCACGTTGTTTATGATTCAGGTGTCATACACCAGACAAGGTAAACGTGAGCATACAGTTTGTGTTCTTAACTCTCACCAGGAAGCACTAGCATGCCATTCCTTACGTGAAAATCGTGCATAAATGTTTTTCCCGGCAGGACTGCAGCTGCACGAACACATGGCTGTTGCATTAATGACCCAATCTTCCTGCCCAACAAACAGTCCAGAGAACAAAGAGTAGCCGTGAAACCTGTTCTCTCTATTTGCTTTTCTGTGGACAGAGGGCATTGTTTCATGTCCTGAACACAGGAGAGCAATATAATGGTCATTGACTCTGGAGCACACACATCACAGGGGCTTGATTCAGCTGTAGCTAATGCAACCACTAATGAAATCCGACACATGCACCCACGAGAGGAATAGATTTCTTTGCTACTAGATAGGGGGGCTTTTAAGAATGCCATTTGATCTTCCAGAGTAATGTTCACAGCAGAAACTCTAAGTGCCTACCCTGTGTAGAAATAGTGCTTGGAGTGACAATGGCCTGAAGGTTGGACAAATTTGTATTAACGCATGGGGTGTCACCCATTTGAACTTTTGCACCTTCATGTGATTTTGTTTCTAGATGGTCCTTGAAGAATGCAGCTTATAATAATAATAATTACAGGAATGTGTTGTTTTTCTTTTAATCAGGCACCTTCCATCTGTGAGTGTAGTTGTGTAATTTGCATTCAATGTAAATAAGGCTTGAAATGCCTTTAGCCAACCTGCTTTAAACAAATGTAGTTTAAATAGCAACCACATGGTTTGTGTGTCAAAGAGAAGCTGAAGCTGGATCGGGACTTCAGCAAGTACAACTACCTGAGCCTGGATTCTGCCGTGGTCAGCGGGCTGGATGATGCTGCCAACTTCAGGACAGTCAGAGTGAGTAGTACATATGCATATTTGTCTGAATAATATTGCCCTAATTTAGACCTAATCCCAGTTGATATTTTAAGGAAACCCCCCAAATAACTTCTGGGGACTGGTAGAAATATCCCAATTTCCTAAAAATGTAGTGATTACAATTTTCTAAACCACAAAAGGACTCTTATAAAAACCAGACAAACAAGAACACACACCCACAAGCAGCAGCATGCCCCAGTGCCTTCTTTGTTCACATCATCACACATCACCACGCCAAGTTCATCCAAATCCTGTACAGAGAGTAGAGGCAGTCTGACTTCTCTTTATCTCCTTGACATAACAAACTGAGTGTAGATTCTAAAAGTCAGTCCTCTCCACACTCCACACCAAACTCCCTCGCAACTATTGCGAAACCAGATTGAACGTTGAACAGAACCTGAACTTGAAAGTAAACTAAAAGCTGAACTACTAGGTTTGTGTTGATTTAAACCTGGGAATTTCCATGTGCAGCATTTGACAAAATGTCAACAATGGTTCACTTGGTACTTGTAATAGCACAGTTGGGGGGAAACCAGCTGCTTCCTTTTATTTAAATAAGTTTGTGCACATACATATTCCGTGTATGTACAATGCGACTACTTCTTATCCTTACTGATGGTGACACATAGGATGTTGTGTCTATTCCTACCGCACTTATTATTAATCAGTCTTTCTCCAGCATGCTCCACTAAGCTACTGTATACATCTTTGCAGTCTTCTATGTCACATTCTACTTGACTTGTTTTCTTGCATTTCACATCCTGCTTCTCATCACCTCATCACATTGAGTTTTCACAGTATTCCCCATTCAGCTGCATTTCACGACAGGAAACACAAGAGGACATTCCCACTAAACAATGAGTCCCTCCGCATGGCCTTGTCTGTTGTATAGTCAAAGATGGCCATACTTTCTTCCCTTAAACATTTAGAATTTTGACTTGACTATGGTATGAAGTTAAATTTAAACAATATAATATAAAATAATTTCAGCACCACGACAAAAATTAAATATAAAGATTTGGAGATTTGTGTTTTTGTCTTGTCAGCTTTGTAAAGGAAGTTGTTTTATATTTGGCACTAGTGTGATGGATTGGTATTCAGGTCAAGCTGTTTAAATATTTAGTAGGATAATTTGCAGTTTTATGGGTTTTTGCTCCTCTTCTTTTCTTGGCACCCTTGCATTATGTAAATCAAATGTAGGCCTACTCTTAGTTTAGCCTGGAGCCCCTCAAAATAGAAACCTCCAGTCTGAAGAGACTCCTATCTGGAATTAAACACATGGTGATCTGGTTGACACAGCTTCGTCCTTTTTCTAATGTAACTATTCCAGTGAGTAAAAATACAACTTGGTGATGGTGATGTCTATAATAAGATAATTTGTGCTTGCAGAAGACATTTGTGTTTAATGTGCTTACCCTCGTTTATCAAATTGATGACCATGACAACACTAGTAACAGTGCTGGCAGGCTGCTGTAATTGAAGGTCCTACACTGTCACATTTCAGTGCATTTATAGTTTACTTCCGTTTTGCAACCCTGTGTCCATGTTTCTTATCAAGATTAAACAGCTGATGAGCTGATCTGTATATTGTTCCATTTTGCCTTCCCAGAATGCCATGCAGATCGTGGGCTTCATGGAGGACGAGGTGAAGTCGGTGCTGGAGCTGGTGGCGGCCGTGCTGAAGCTCGGCAACATTGAGTTCAAGCCAGAGTCGCGCTGTAACGGCACAGACGAGAGCCGCATTAAAGATAAAAATGGTGGGTTTGACAGACGACAAACAGGAAGCAAAGACTGTCCCCTTCATGACAATATCACTGATCTAGGCAGCATGATGAGTGGGGGGACTGGGTGTTTAGTTTATGATTAGATAAATATCAGATAAGCTGAACAATTGTATTCATCTATTTTTATTCTGATAAGTTATTGTGTATATGTTTACACACAAACCTTTTGACCCACATGCCCAATTGGCCTGATGTTGAGCCACTGCCCCCTATTGGCTGCTTTGATCTCTTGTGTAGTCTTCCTCACCACGTAGACATTTTGTATTTTATGATTTGCGTGACGAGACCTGTTTATCACTCCCCCAGGTGTCCCTATTAGACAAATATTACATTTACATACGTCTCTACATGACAGGAGCATGATCCATCTAAGAGCCCTGTTGTGATCATATTGCAACATGGTGCTCATGTCGGAGTGTTTTTTTTTTTTTTTTCAAGGTTACTTTTTAGCAGTCTTCCATTTCTACCAGTGTGATTACTGTATCATCACAGCAATATCTATTTAGTCCATATATATTAACACATAAGGTTAATGTGTTACCCTCTTTAAAACTTTCCTTTACTCAATTAAAAAACAAGTCAATGCATCAATGCCGCCTACTTGATCTACCAGCTTTATGTTATGCTGCAACATAAAATATCACAATTCTATTCTTTACCCTTGATCACTGCAGAAGTGGTTTGTTTATTGTCAATGTGTTGTGAATGTGTTTTGCAGATTTGAAGGAGATGTGTGAGCTGCTGGGGATCGAACAGTCGGTGCTGGAAAGAGCGTTCAGCTACCGCACAGTAGAGGCTAAGCTTGAGAAAGTGTCCACTACCCTGAATGTGGCCCAGGTCAGAGGGAGAGTTACAAATCAGTTTTGCACCAGTTATACCAATGTATATCTACTGACATTAACACACACACACACACACACACACACACACACACACACACACACACACACACACAGAGACACAGACACTCACAAACTCACAGTGCATACAAAGATAAAGGGCCATCTCTTCCCCTTGACTTGTTCCTTTGGCTGCCGACTCTCATTCATGTCAATGCTACATGGAAACCTCTCCATTATAGATAAGCCGTATTCCTCCTGGTAATTCAAATGTTGGTCATATTTTAGAGGTTAGTGAGTTCAGACTGTTCCCATAACGTGGGTGCTGAAAACATGCACCCACTCTAACCTCAGTATAATCGTCGTGTTGCTGATGTCCCTGAATTTTTGTTGTTTGTGGACATTGTTTTTTTAACTCATGTATTAGCTTATTTTAGGTAAGCAGAGATGTAGTGCAAATGAATTCATGCACCAATAATGCATGTTTATTTACAGGCCTACTATGCCCGAGATGCCCTTGCCAAAAATCTCTACAGTCGTCTGTTTAGCTGGCTAGTTACCAGAATCAACGAAAGCATTAACGTAAGTCGTGTCCAGAATGCATTTGATTTCACTTCACTTGATTTAATCAATATTCTTTTTAATATTTTTTCATGCAAAGTGAAACTAGCAGTACATTACTTTTTATTACCAGTCATTGTGTATTTCTAATATTGACAATATTGTCTCCCTGTAGGCACAGACTAAAACTCGCCACAAGGTCATGGGGGTGCTTGACATTTATGGCTTTGAGATATTTGAGGTAAGACAAATGGCAGATCAAACCCGCTCTCTATGTTCTGATAAGCCACAAGGTCAGAATCTAACCATCCAAACATCTTATTACTTGTAAAAGGATTTTGCCCCGGGCTGTCTGTGTGCATGTTTTGGTACCTGCGATGAGCTTATCAACAAGAACCGAGGGGTGATAAAACCACATTACCATCAGTTTAGTCCAGCTTTATTGCTCTCAGGGGCATTTCTACACTTAAATCAGCTTTTCACGAAAATGGCCACAACATGAAGTAACTGCTTAGAACACACTTCTAAACATACCATGAACATCGTATACATGTTATGGCCGCAGATGGTCAAAGATTTTAAACAGTAAATGTATGTCTCAGCAGCATTACACAGCACAGCATTGGTATGCGTTGCATGGTTCCATTATGTTAGTTCCATAGGGTCCAGCTATTTGAACATCCTCATGTATGTGCATGCAAACACATGCGAGACAGTTTAAGTGCACTGTATAGACTAAATGGAGATTGCTTAATGCCCTCAGTCCTCCCTAGCCCCATATGTTCATGTCTTTTTCATACCCCTGCTTGTTCACCCCACTCACTCTCAAGTCCTTCCTCTCCTCTGATTGTTGTGTTGTGTCTGGGTCACCAGGATGGAGTAAGTAACACCTGCACCGGCCTGTTTGTGTGCCAGTGTGCATGCTGTGATCTAAACTCCTTTTTTCAACTTAATTCAGCTCCCTGTGAAAGACGATTCTGGGCTTTCAGTGTGCAGCACAGCCACACGGCTGAAAAGATGCCTTCGCATAATTTGAATCATGACATAACACCCAGATGCCAGTATTAGGTTCACCTAGATACAACAACAAGTTAACAAAATTGACTTTTTCTTGTCCAGGAGCTATAAATGTCTGGAGTCTCATCATCACCATGGGACAGAGCCAGGCTAGCTTTTCCTTCTTATTTCCAGTTTATATGCTAACAGTCTCCAAACTGCAGCTTCAGATTTACTGCACAGACATCTACAATGATCTAACTCTCTGAAACAAAGCAAATAAGCAATAATACCCAAAATGTTGAAATATTCTTTTAACAGATACAGATTTGGCTGATGATTGGGTATGTTTTTGTAGTCTAGTGGTAAATGAACAAACATTCAGGGCCGGTGCTCACTGTAAATGGAAAGCCACTGTACTTTACTCCCTGGAAATGTTGTTAATTTTAACTTATTTTTAACTTATTATTTTAACTTAACATATTATTAAACGCAGCGAGTTTCCCCTACCTTGGGGCAAGTGAATCAACACCTTTTTTGAGAAATCAGTAACATAACTTCAAATGTAGTTTTAAAACAGTAACTTTCTGCACAGTTGCAGCTGAAATATTTTAGGGTTACAATACAAGTCATCAGTCAGGTGTCTGCTGCCACTTGGGTATAGATGTGTGTGTGTGTGTGTGTGTGTGTGTGTGTGTGTGTGTGTGAAGATGGCCTATTGGTTTCTCAGTAAAAGGAAAGGGAGTTTTAATTAATAACCCATCTCCTTGTGTTATGTTTCCTGGTCACTGAAAAACCTTGCTGCGTCCTTCACTCTGAGCTCTTCGACTAAACATGCTGCTCTAACCATTGTTGTGTCCTTAGCAGTGTTTACCTAACCCAGTGCACAATAAGGCCATCTGCCAAGAAGCATGACTCACCACTCAATGGTCATAATTGACAACAATAATAATTGCGAAATGCAGGGAGTGAAAATGGTTCAGGCCTTTGAAAAGTTAACACTCCGTCAATGTTTAATGAAGCCTATGGCAATTTACAAGAACTTGTTCTGATAAGGATTTATAATAAGTTACGCCAGCATTTACTGCCTCAGTCGTTCACTCTCCAGATTGATTAAATTTTTTCTCAGCGATGGTTGTCAAAGCGATGAGGTAGCGTATTGTTGAGCAGAAGGAATGAGCTGCAGGTTAGTTTGTCAGAACAGAGTTTGCAAGTTTTGTAAAAATGTTGTGTTAACTGACTTTAGTTCTCAGATCAATTCCGGGTCTGGATAATAAATCTAAATTTCAGGAACCTTCTTTGGTCAACCAAAAATATAAGCTGCCCTCACCAGTACGTATTGGTGCGACTGTCCTCTTTTATAAAACAATGCAGGAAATTGATGGAAATGGCAAACATTGATGAAGAGGTGACCATGCTTATGAATGTTTGCAGATAAAAAAAATGCAGTCAGAGCTGCTGGGTAATAAGAAAATGAAGCAGGAAATGTTGGTGTGAAGTAGTGTAGTAGTGGTTTGTAAAGAAGAGCAAAAACAACAAGAACCAAGCCCAGAAATGTAACAAGTTCTGAAATTTAACCGATTTAGCTGCCAAAGAATGAGTTTACATGTTGACAATAGCTGGAACTAACTGTTTTTCCTGCTGCCACAGGACAACAGCTTTGAGCAGTTCATCATCAACTACTGCAACGAGAAGCTGCAGCAGATCTTCATCGAGCTGACACTGCGTGAGGAGCAGGAGGAGTACATCAGAGAGGTAATCTCACGCTAACACATACAACACACACACATATAATCCATGTACCCCGTGAGTAGACTGCCAGTGGACAGTTGGATAAATTGCCCATCAGGCCCAGCATGTAGCCCTGGAAACACTCTCTCACATGCAGCTGTACATCTACATCATTCAACGTCTCAGCACTTAATTTGTTCTGTTGACAGTTCATCACCGCAGGCCCCTGCAGCATGATCCCAACCTGGTCATGTCACTCATCTGTTCAACCTTTTGTGCCATTTTTCAGCTAAACCTGCACTCTTGCCCTTGACCCAAATGCATTTCTACTTCATTTATGTCTCCTATCCCGTCTCTGTCGTCCATCACACTCTGAGTTTATTCTCTGCCCGCCTCCCCTCGGTGGAGTCTCGGGGACGGAAGTGATCCCTCACTCCAGCGAGAGTAAACACTCCCCGTCGTGGGCCCTTTAAGCTCTGTTTGTTTTCAAAGCTCTGTGTATGTGAGTGCTGCAGTGGTGACCCCCACACCCCTTCCCTACTAACACCACCACCAATGATATTCCACTCCTGGCCTCTATCCAGTCTACTGCATGGGAAAATACCACAGCGCGGGAGAAAGGAGGGAGGACAACCAATCAGGAATTCGGCTAGTCACCAGTCAGTTGAAGCCACACCTTCTTTATGCGCTCCCCCTCAAAATATCTGTCACATTGCTTACATCAACCAAAGCAATGTTCCCGGCCCATTAGCAACTGTGAAGTAGATGTCGGTGACATGGGCTTTTCAAGGGACAGTGGTCGTTTTTAAAGACGGAGAATGTTTTCCTTTTCTTCTCCAGAAAGGCTTTGTGCTCTGTCCTCACTCAGATGATGGAGAAAGAGCAGGAGAGAAGGCCTAGTGAACATAGCATCGACCTAGCAAGGACAAATATGGCTGTGAAGATGGATGTCCCAACTTTTGGACTGATTTTAATATTTTCTAAAAAGAACAGCACTCAAGTTAATGATGACAACCTAAATGGGGAATAAGAGCTCAAGCTCTAAAGGGGTCCTATTTCCCCCCAGAACATTTCTTCTCAATAGTCCCAACTTCCATGTAAACATTTAGTGTTCGTAATATCAAAATGTCTAGACTTGTATATACGTAATCTAATCTAACCTTAGTTTTTAACAATGTAAAAGGTTTTAGATTAGTGTTAGAAACACTTAAGATGCATACACTGCCACACTCTCCAGTCATCCATCCCAGAATGATCAGACTGTGGACAAAACAGTCTATTTTTGTCTCTTTAGCCTTGCTAAAAACACTGCAGCATGGTCATTTTGCAACATCTTTCAGCGAGAAATGTCGTCCCAAACTTAAAGGAACTTGAGTGTACACATGATAATTAGCTGCTATTAAACAACAAGTGGTTGTGACTGCCATCTATTGTGGCTGCCTCACATCACAGCTACTTTGCTTGCAGTGTTGTCAGCTCTCTCATAAACTGGGCAGAAGCATATCCAGATCTGCACTGTGAAGTCTTAGTCTACAGTACTTAGTGAGGGCAGCTCTGATAAGTTGGCTGTCTTTCCTTTAGGTACTTGACCAGGTGCTCAGTGATGAATTGAAAGACAGGCAGGTGTTATTTCATCAAACATTTGATTCTGAGAGTCTGGCTGATGTAGAAAAGACATCTGGAATAGCTCTGGCAAGACATAGAAAAGCCATTGTTTCTTTGACCTTCATTTCTTTTGTTACAGGGCATCGAGTGGACCAACATTGAATATTTCAACAATGCCATTATCTGTGACCTCATTGAGAATGTAAGTCAGTCTCCCAGTTCTCAGACTACACAAACTAATTCAGAGTAAATCCACATTCAAGAACAGCTGTTTTGCAGACCACAGAACAATCGCTAAAGCTAGTAACAAATAATATTGAATATAACTTTGAATATTAAACACTTTATGGTTGGTAATTCATACCAACTTTTTATGCCTAATGATCTTGCTATGTCCAGCACCAAAACGGCATCTTGGCCATGTTGGATGAGGAGTGCCTGAGGCCGGGGACTGTCACAGACGAGACCTTCCTGGACAAACTGAACACCATCTGTGCTGAACACCAGCACTTTGAGAGTCGCCTCAGCAAGAATTCAAAGTTCCTCACTGACCACAGCTTGCCACACAATTGCTTCCGCATCCAGCACTACGCTGGGAAGGTACTGGACATTAATCTTTGTACAGAAAATGAGGAATTAATATATAGATATTTATATATTTATATATAAATATTTAGATATTTCGAACGATACAGAACCATAAAAGGAATGCGGAAAACGCTAACAAAATATAAATAGTAATATGTTGAATTTATGTATCTGGTCTTGCTGTGCACTCAGCAGGGCACTATATTAAAAACTGAAATTAAGTGCAAAGAGAAGTTTTTGTTCAGCTGTTCTTCTTTGCAAGATACATTTTATTAATTTCCATTTTTCCTGTTCATATCTAGGTGCTGTACCGTGCCGAGGGCTTTGTAGACAAGAACAACGACCTGTTATATCGGGACCTGTCACAGGCCATGTACAAGGCCACCCAAAGCCTCATCAAACAGCTGTTCCCCGAGGGAAACCCAGGCAAAGTCAACCTGAAGAGACCACCAACTGCTGGATTCCAGTTCAAAGCATCAGTTGGTACACTGATGAGGAACCTTCAGACCAAGAACCCAAACTACATCCGGTAAAGTCCTGTTATTTATACAGAGAGTATATCAGTTATTACCCTGCCATGTACCCATCTACCCTTGTACTGTCTTGTTGATTGACAGATGTCTACTTATGGTGAGCACAAACATTTTTAAATTGGTATTACTGTCAGTAATGGTATCGTTACCAACTGAGACATAATAAAAGCTGCTTCTGCTAATAATAATGGTAAATTCGGGAATACTCGCCATGGAAAAAATCAATTATGTATCTCCAGAATCCATTTAGGTTAAGTCTTGTCAGTCTAACTGATTAATTTTCCTCATATTAAAGCTGGACAACATTGCTGCCTCATTTTCGATTTCTAATAGAAGGGTGATTCATCCAGCAGTCTAACCTTGGTGAGAACAACCTCTCTTCTTGCTTCCCAGGTGCATCAAGCCCAATGACAAGAAGGCATCCCACATCTTCACAGAGTCTCTGGTCCGCCATCAGGCGCGCTACCTGGGCCTGATGGAGAACGTCCGTGTGAGAAGAGCGGGCTACGCCTTCCGCCAGGCCTATGAGCCGTGCTTGGAGCGCTACAAAATGCTCTGCAAGCGGACCTGGCCCCATTGGAGAGGGCCCACCAGGTAATGGTTGTTTGTTCTAAAGCAGTGACTAATTGTGGGGTAGGTAAGAGGAGTAGAGAAGGGGTCTTGTCACTGGAAGATTGCCAAAACAAATCCCTTCCAGGCTTTTGTCAGAAAATGTGAGTGTGGAAACTATGAAATGCCCACAGGTGTCTTTAACTGAGGAACTGAACCTCAGACTACTCCCAGTGGAGTGACTGTGACCAGCACTAATAGACTGTAGTCGCAGTGGTCAGCTCCCAGGTGTGATTGTGTGGAGCTGTGTGATTTTGAAGCAGGTTATAGTTGGAAGAGTGCTCAGATGGCTTTTACCAGAAAAAACCAAGGGTTCTAAGGGGCAAAATAATCAGCTGAACTGTTAACCCAACATGCTGCCATATATCTTTAAAGATAAAAGGCTCTTTTGTTATCTTTGCCTTTGACTGTTCCAATGTAATTATTACATACTGTATACAAATACATTGTTTTGCACACTCCACTTGAAACTTCTCTTGCAGTGGTTCACTGTTCAGCAGAAATGAGCCATTCCCTCACTGAACCACAACATGTTGAGACATTTCATCCTTATCTGTCCCCTCTGTTCCATATCAGCCAGACTTGCATGTTTCATCCTCTGCACTGGTAAAAGCACTGATTCCTATCGGCTCTAGCACACATTGGTATCTTGTTTTTCTGCCATCCCTTTATGTGGTTTCCTTATTTCCTCCCTCCACATGTTTTTCTGGATTTCATTCTCCTTTTTTTTCATTTTCTCTCTGTTTCTCAGACCCTACATCCTCACTGCTGTTCTCTCTTGTATCTAAGACCTTCGCACGATTGCTATACAGTTGCTCTTATGGTGTTTATGGCCACTTAGAGTTTAAAGTGCTTTGGATGACCCATCTGACTCTTCTTGCTCCCCATAGGGAAGGAGTGGAGGTGCTGATGTCCGACCTCCAGGTCTCAGCAGACGAGTTCTCCTATGGCCGCTCCAAGATCTTCATTAGGAACCCAAGAACGGTAGAGGACACAGATAAAGCAGCCATGCATCCCTTAAATATGTTTCCTAGCCAGTTGAGAATCAGAATCAGAATCAGAAATACTTTATTAATCCCAGAAGGGAAATTGCTTTTTGATACAGTTACACTGCTCAATAAAGTTATTGAAAAAAGAATAATAAACAGTAGAAAATAGAGAGTGTAGAGGGAGGGTCCGAATATGTTTGGACCAGTGGCCGGAGCTGCTCCAGGACGAGTCTTTCCAGGGCCTTCATGATGTGGGTCTTGGAACAGGAACAGGCAGGAAGTCTTCCACAGCA
>JAVQJL010033736.1:0-26201 GCA_036024295.1 Nannoperca obscura
GTGGGAGTGAACAGTCATAGTGGCATACTAAATATATATATATATATATATAATGCCAATTTGATATAAAGTTTGTGTGTCATTGTGCTTGGCTTTGTGCAGATTAGAGAAGAGCTGCGAGCCAATGGAATCGATGTTTACCCGCAGAAAGAGTTTGACGAGGATGCAGAGGACAGGCTGATCAATGACAAAATCAGAGTAAGTTTATAGTGTCGGGTTCATTCAGTTTACATTTTAACATTTTGTTTCTTCTGTTTAGTCTCCTATTATTTTCCGATTTTATTTTGAAATCTTAAAACCTATGATGATTAATTACAGCATGTTCTATCAAAGGTAAAAAAAGAAAATCACTAGTAACACTTCAATGACTCTGTGCATGTGTGTGTTTGCTTTTGTGCACTCAACAGGAGATGATTCCTTTTGCTGTTGTGGGCAGTGACCAGGAGTACCAGGTGAATGGCAAGAGGATTCTGGGAAGGAAAACAAAATGGGGCACCATAGAGGGTAATACACATGAATCCTAAGACACACACACACACACACACACAATTGCACAGCTAGTTTCTTATTCTTCCTGGTGAATCATTTTGTTGTCTGTTTGGCAGAATAATGTATGTTTCCTGACAACTTAAATGCAGATCAGCCATGTTCCCATGCAGCCTCCACTGCCAGCATCAGTTAAAGCTTGAGTTTTTACAAACATGATTACATACATGTATAACAGATTGTCTTATATATATTATAATATTCTTTTGCACAGTTGAGTTTGGTTAAACACTAAAACAGCTCATTAACCACACACTCACCTGGGTCACACCTGTGCTGTTGACAGTGTCAAGACCATCTAGCTTTATCACATGCATGCTTCTTGGTCAGTTGATGGTGATCACACAACGTACCAAAAACAACAAGGTGAAAGAGCTTTGCGAAATAGACGACATTTTCAACATGTGGAACGTTATGTACTGCAGCTTTAAAATCTGGCCAGCTGGTTTAACCGTCTGTTGTTTGACTTCCACATGTTTGTTTACATTCGTCTCTTCGAGTCTGTAACTAGGGAGATGTATGAGACAGGAGGAAGAGATTTACAAGGGCTTTCTGTGTCCGTTGGGATAACAGACAGGAACATAAAACACACACACACACACACACTCTTGTACACAGTAACTTTGATACAGTTTACATTTGTTGGCCTGTGCTGCCAAGGAGGTTCTTGAATGACCTCACCTGTGTGCGTGTCTGTGTGTAAAAGAATGACTGAAGCATAATAAGACAGCTGAAACACCGTCTACTTCCCAGAAAGCACTTCAGCACACTCTCCTGTACTGAGCTCTAGTTTATTGCCTGTGCTATAAATGCATTGTAAAATATAAATCATTCAATAAAAATAAACACTTTTTATGTATTATTATTCAGACAGTAGAATCTAGACAGGTGCTCGTCTATTTTGTGATTTAGTGTCCACCCACACTACCATAGACTGTTCACCGGGAATATGACCTTCATAGACATTTTGAGAAACGTGCAGCTCAGCATAATCCATATACTTTCAAGTAGCTCAGAGGTTGTTCAACCCAAAAAAGATTGGTGAAAAGTTACTAAGAAATGATGAGTTTATATGATAAGCGTATCAAATACAATACAAAACCCTTGGCAAGAAAGCAGTGTCTGGTTAGGGCCCCACAGATGTCTGTGAGTTGTTAGCAGTTCTAACAAAGAGACATTTCCCCAATAAACTTCTCACATGATTTCATTTAAATAACTGTTCGAGGCACAAAGAGGTAAAAACAAAAAGCAAAGGTTACCTTTTTTTTTCATTCCTACCCCATTAATCATCTCTTTCCATTGGTCCTACTTGAACCTCAGAAATTCATTTAGTTCAAGCTAAAACCAGGCAGTTGTTCTTTCTGAAAAGATGCCATTTCTGAGGTAGTACCATAAGCCCTTTTAGTGTTAGGAGTTAGAAGGTGACTCTTACTCTCTCAGCTAGCATTTTGAAGTTAACTCCACAGAACAGCCGGGTGAGATAGGTGACGTACGCGGACTGTGGGACAAATGCCATCTCGTCCGGCTAAAGGAACAATGGCTTCTTTATAGTAAAGCTAAGTGGTGAGAGAGAGGGAACAAGGAAAAGGAGGAGAGAGGAAGTTGCACATCATAATTTAGGCCTCGAAGAGAAGCCAGAAGTAAAGTCTGTATATATAGCACACGTGGAGAAGAAACAATCAGAGATGGAGGGAGAAAAAAGAGAGGAGCAAGCATGCATTTAAATGTATATATTGTACTGTATATAGGGACTTCTCTATACCTCCACACGAGTAGAGAGAGGAGATATCAGAGTGCAGCTTGTTGCAAGTTAGTAGCGTGTTCCCTCAACGCCACTAATCAGCGCTCACAGACCCAGCAGTTATTCCACTCTCCTCATTTCAAAGAGAATTTAATTTCCTGCCCCTGGATTTCAAAGCTTTACATAAATAGCACCCTCCTTTTTTTTCATTTATATTCTTGACATAATCTATAATTCAAACGCATGTTAGCCCTACTGGAGGCACCAGCAGCCTGTCACTGGGAGTTTTTAAAACGTCTCACTTAAAGTTCTCTAATATAAAGAGCCAAGATGTATTAAATTACTCGAAAGTGGAGGAGTGTGTTATCTTGGCTTAAGAAAATTGCCAGAGATGTCATGTTAGAGGATGCCCTCCAGTTGACACGTGAGCAACACTGCCATTTTGTGGTGCTTTTAAGGAATGGCAAGTGTGCTGGAATAGAAGGGATTTTGAAGGATCATATTTAGTTATCTCATGACTTCAAACTGTTTCATGTGTTGGGCATCTTTCCCTTATTTATCTTGACTGCTTCATTAAAAGTTAATGGTCAGGATTATTTTTGTGATACTGCCTCGAGTTATGTAATTCAACTGTTTCCTCTTTTCTCCCTCTGCAGTTGAGAATATTGCACACTGTGAGTTTGCTTACCTGCGAGACCTCCTTATCAGGTGAGCTTCCATCATACTCTAGAGCTTATTTAATGGCTTTTATGATATATAGGAACTGATATAAAAGACCTGTTATGGACTGAGCCTCCTGCTAGATTAGAGACCATTCACTTTATTTTGTAGAGATGATGAAATTAGTTGGAAACAGCACTGAGACTATAAATCTTCACTTCCATTCTGAAATCAATGATAATCAAATGTGGTAGATGGGCTGAGTGCTTTCCTAGACAGTGTTACATCATGCATTTCTATAAAGGTTTTTCATTGAATGTTAGTATGTAAATTGCGTTGTAGTACAGGAGTCTTAATCTGTGCCTGACTTTAGGCTAAAACAATGGTTCCCACACTTTTTTTCTTCATGGAGATTTGTTTTTTTCATGGCACCCCTATTTCCACCTCAAAAAATGTAATGTTATGTTGCTGTGGTGATGTTTAATGGCAATGAAAACAAATTAAGTATGCTACAAGGTGAAATGTATTTCTTTTGTTTTGTTCAAACTAAACATTTGAGTTTTTCAAGGACAATGCACACACAACATGATGTATTTGTGTACATGATGGACTGTGTTATTCTTTTCCATACTTGAGTTTACTTGGCACCATTAGCGCAGAGTATTCTAACTTTTCCTTGCAGATGAGGCATTCCAGTGTGTGACTGCTAGGTGCCCCTGTTCACAAAACTCTTTAGGCCAATTAACCAAGTGTAGTTAAATGTACAGTAAAAAAAATTAATGAACAAATCTTGCTGGCAACCTTGACATGTGCCATAGCACCCACTTTGGGAAAAAATACAACGCAATTGCTTGCAAGCATTCATGGTTTCATTATTAGTAATACTTACTGATGCTGTCATACTGTCTTCTTTCTTTCAGGACACACATGCAGAACATCAAGGACATCACAGGCAGCATCCACTATGAGACATATCGTGTCCGCCGCTTAAATGAATCCAACGCCCATTTCAGCTCACACCCTTCTGACCACCCTGCTGTTCAACCAAAGGCCAACGGTCAGCCTGAGGAGCAGCCCACTGCACTGCAGGCCAACGGAGTGGCTGCTCAGCATGAAGCCCTGTCCCACGAGATGTAGAGAGTCCTGTGAGATGAGCCAAATTGCCAGTTCGTGATATCAGGACACAGCAAGACACAAAACATACACTTACACATGTATTCTGTTTACATGAACAAGCCCGCATGCACCACAAGCTCACACTCATGCTGTGAAGCCCAGTTTTGTGACCTAGAAGGACTTTTTTTTGTCAAAGAACTACCTAATCACATCTTTAAATTTTCCCAGAAGTTACAAGACACAGGATGCAAAGTAAATACCCACATTTTTTCCCATGCGTTCCAAAAATTTTCTATTATTACAATTCTGAGCAAAATCATGTCTTCCCTGCAGATCCACATACTGTACAGAACTACCCTTTTTCTCCCCCATCTGCCTGACTGCCCTATGCAATCTATATTCAGCATTGTTTACAATAAACCTTGAAAAGTGTCAGGTCATAGATATAGTAAAGTAAATCTATACATGTCTCATTACTGAGCTTTGGCTGCTGGGTTTATTTTTAGAGCATTCGTTGACTGTCAGGACCTGAGTGGAATGCAGCAGCCATGCAAGTAGGATGTAAATAAATCATCAGTGAAACAAGTCAAGATTTTGATCAGAATCAGTATGATGGGGTAAAAAATGCCCATAAGAAGAAAAAAAGCCACTTGTGTACAGAATACCTTTGCAGGATCTTGGGTTGACAGGCGGTGTAGCCGTGCAGGGCTGTCCAGACGAGGAGAAATGGCATAATTCAAAATGAAGTACAACATATCAGATACTAGATTAGCTCTAAACTAGGAATAACTGTTAGTGCCACTGGCCTGGTCTGCTTTGTGTTGTGGTGTATAGTTTTGTATAGATACTAGGGTTAAGTAGGGATAATTAGATTAGGTTTATAGTATTATGGAGAAAGTAAAGATATTGTTGACACCTCCGCACTGCAAAATAATAAAGAAAAAAGAAAGCGGTAGCAGTGTGGAGCAGCTTTCAGAAAATCTATTCCCGTTCTCGTTTTTCCGTTGTGTTAAGATGTTTTTAAAACCCCTTTTTGCCGAACCATCCCATCTCTTTCTATATAATGCCAATTTTGTGTAATACAGTCATACCTTGCATTTTACACTGCTCATTTATTGTTGTATTTTTATTGCTGTGGTTCATGTTCTAATATTATTGTATAAGATGGGGGTTGTGGAGGAGTCTGTGCAACTATTTTCACAGGCAGCCATTTTGTCCATTTTGTTTTTCTCACTGTAAACCAAATAAAAGTAATTTTTTTCTGTTCTAAAGAGAAGCACATACCGAATATAGAGTTGATTTATGAATAGGTATTTATGTGTATGTTAAGTGTAATCAGTTTAATTCAACTTACATTCCATTGTTGGCTTCCAGAGGTTTGTTACAGGTCTTTAACAGTAATGAACATTTAGCTTTAGACAGTGTTTTTTTTTTTTGCATTCATACAGCATGTTGTACCTGTTGGCTAGGCTGCACTATAACTAGCGCCAAAGGACTTAACCTGCTAGTAAACTGCAAGAGTGGTCTATATTTGTACTTTGATTATTAATAATTATAACTGATCCTGCCAGTTGATAATGGTTCAAATGATGACATTTTACATTGCAAGAATAAAGCATTTTGTTGGAGGGGGGTGTTGCCACTGAGAGGAAGAATATATGCAAAAAAAAAATGTAATCACACCCATAAAATAACATGAGGCAACTGAGATGTTTTGTTAATATTTGTGAAAAATGTGTACATTAATACAAACTCAAGGGATATTTAGGCTACAGCTAAATTTAAAACATTGTCAGAATTTCTTAACAAAAATAGTCAGCAGTGTATTTTCTGCATCTATCACAACAAGAATCATTTACACTCATGCAGGAGAGATAGATTTTTAAAAAACCAAGAGAACTCTTTTATCCAGAGAAAGTTATTGGATTACACTTGGTTTACTGTTGTATAGTTCTTGTGCAATTTGTTATGGTATCCTTGATTAAGGTTTTATCTTTGATATGCTATCTCAAAGAATAAAGATTAATATTTTTATTGTTTAAAGTTGATTGTCTTGACTCTGGCGGTGTTAAACCTGTGGAAATATGTCAATATTTCACCATTTAGTAACTGAGGTTGAAATGACAACATTATTTAATTAGTTAAAAACGTTTTCAAATATTGCTATCATAATCTCTTAAATTTGACCTTAGGTTAATGGAGCCAAATCTTTTTAATAATTTAAAACATAACTATATACTTTGACTGTTTACAGAGGTATTATCCCTCTAATTAAGGAATAAGCCACTAAACACATTGCTTACTGCAGTAAATTCAGAACATCTCAACAAGGTGTGACTTCTTGGAGCTCTTTTAGCCATTGTGTGATTAAAGCCTTACATTACTTGCTTTTCACTTAGATCAAACAACATTAACAAATGCCATTGTGTGAAAAATAAAGTGCAGATTTTCCTCAAAAAATGAAATATTATTGGCAGAGGGTATAGCCGCTCAACAGTAGCGAAACAATTTGATTTTAAGTGACACCATGGCTCTTTTTTCTGAATTACACATGCATGTCACATTGCCTTTGACTTAGCTAATAAAAGAACAATCATTTAACAATATTCAATTATTTTTTCAATGATTGAGAAATAGGTGGATGAAAATGTTAAGAAATATATGCTCAGCTGTGAACATAATGATCATATACATTAACTTTTGTTGTGTAATGACACCAGCGGATGAACTACAGGAATAAAGCAGCCCTTGTTTCTTGAGCTCAGTTAATAATAGTTTGCATTCATATATACTTAAAACCATGCAGGATTCCACATTCCAAAAACAAACCCAGCTGAGAGGAAATGTGAATTTGCAGCTTTGCAGTGGCATCACACCATGCTCACACACAGTACTAGTTTAATAGGGCTTCTCATTTACACCTCCTGTCACACTCTTTATCAGCTGCCCTGCTGATCGTAATGTGTTGACAGCGTTGTTTGTCGAAGGTCATTGTCACCCTTTCACATGTTGGAGCTCCTGCTGTGGCTTTTCCTACTGTCTCTGTGTTAGATTCATTGGTCTGAAACTCCTCTCTGCTGAGGGCGAAACCACCAGGGTGACAAATGGCAAATGCGAAGGTGAGAGACAGTGCAAGTCCTGGAAAAATCAGCATCTATTGAACACTCACCTAACGTTGACACTTCCATCTAAATAGTTTCCCTGGCAGCCTTCCCGAAGCATGAAGGTGAGTGATAATGACAACTGTGAGACGGCTATGGCACAGGTACTAGACCAATTTGGTGGTGCATATGAACTGACACCTGTACTTTCTCACTTGTAGAGCATATTTTCATTTCATTCAATGACTTCTAATGGGAATTCATATAACAGTGCAGCAAATAAGACAGTAAAAGGTGCTACAAAGATTTAAACCTACATAATTCTGTAGGCTATTAGTAAGCTGTGAATACTGTGAGTGTAAACAAGAATTTCCTGCCAAAGTCTACAAAGCATTTTACACTGTGTGACACCAGTAGAAATCACACAGATTACCTAATGGCACAGAGAGAGACTGTCTGAGCCAAACTGAGCTTTCAGACCTTCTTTGTGAAATGGCAGATTGTGGAAAAACTGAAGTAGCTGTGGAGAAAAAATGTTTTTCCCGCAGGTTTAACCTCCTCAAAAAAAAGAAAAGAAAAACCTTTGGTCAAAATTCTAACAGGCACTGACAATATTCTTGGTGGTGCTAAAGATACAATGAACTCGTCTACATCTCTCATTTATAAATGTGAAAGGCAACTGGAGGACTTTCTGGAGGAGTCTGTAATTCGAAATTCTGTAAAAACACAACCTATATACACTCTGTTGCCAGTTTATTAGGTACACATGGCTGAAACAAATGCAGTCTTATACAACAGTCCTGTAATTAATCCAGCCTTCATGATGTCTTTAATGTTTAGTTGTTGAAACAGTTGAAGAGGGGTGCTGATTCAACATTATGATCATTTTGGAGTATGTTGTTTGTTGTGCTGTGGAATTGTATTACATTATACAGAGAGGAATTTCTGTTATTTAGCCTGCCATCATTAATAAATAAATAAATGGGGTGGCCAAAATAATAAGAACATATCACTGTATAATGTATAGTGTATATATCGTGATCAAACGTGATCAATTATCCAATAAGAAGAAGACCCATTGAAGGTCAGATGCTTCACCTCCAATGTAAAACCAAGCACACAAACAAAATACAGTATAGACACATTAAGTATTTAAGAGTAATTATGAAACATCTTAAAACTATAATATTCCTCATTACTAAATAAATATTAACATTAAAATTTGTGGCATTCAAGCATTCCTGCAGAAGCAAACCTTTGAGGTTCTGAGAACAGTTATTTTGAAAGATTTCTGTTGTAGGTGCAGCATCCTTTACACGCTGGCCTTCTTTGTGTCCAGTTCTCATTTGGTATTTGATTCAGCCATTTTAGAAACTTTTTAGACACGAGAAAAAGAGGCCTAATAAAATGAAGGTGGGTGTCAATTAGCAATAGTCAGAGCTTTGGGTTTTGGATATTGTTATTTATAGTATTAAATAGTTTAATCACACAATCCAGACACAATCCATGCTGTCCATGCTCAACCATTTATCTAATTTATGCATTTTGCAAACAAGTATTATCTACAGTACCTGAACACATTTGTTGTTAATGTGAAACACTGCACCAGAGACCTTTTTACTGTTAAGTTAAATTTAATCAGTAATTTAAATGAGTCTATAAAAAACATAAAAATATATGTATTCTTAAAATGCATATTGACATTTTAAACCATTTCATCTCAATCTTCAAAATAGCAATCAAAATGCTAAATTTTTGGCTAATAGCCAGCTTCCTATGGGCTAGCTATATTTATATTTAGCAAACACTTTTATCCAAAGCGACTTCCAAGTGAGGAGGTGATCAGGGGAGTCCGGGATCGAACCCATGACTCATGATAGGAACACAGGTGTACCTCTCAGCCACCACACCTCTCCTCGCTAGCTTCCTTATTTAATTACTAGCTAGCCACCTAAAGGGTACTTAGCAATGAGAGGCTAAATATAGGCTATTGTGTGAACCCATAGTCTTTTTTCCTATGTATTTTCTGTGGGAAATATTTAAGGTGATAACATATCAAATGCATAACTACTGTAGTGGCTGGGCTGCTGCAACATGCTGTCCCACATTTACCATTAATGTAAAAACTGTGAGTCAATATATAATGTCATGACTTCCAGGAAGAAGTATTCTCAAGTGACAACCATGAAACTTGATGTCAACAATTCAATCTGTCCATCAGCCATCCATTGATTTATTTAGCCCACCTGGGAACTACAACTTACCACAGCATGCATTGGATGGCAGTTCTGAATTACCTGTATTTTAATCATTTGAACAACTGAAATTGGATGGCTGACTCTGAGAGCTTGTATTAGGCTGCTCAGCAGTTCAGAAGCAGTGTGAGTTTTGACTCATCAGCAGCAGTACTCATAAAAGCCTCATTTCTAATGTGTAAAACAAAAGTCACAAACACAGAGGAAACGTCCCTTGGGAAGCTTTAAACATGTTTGGCAGTATCCTCCAATATTGGCAGATGCAATGACATGCAACATGTAGTAGCACACTGTGAACCAATGGGAGGTCTGAATTAATTACCCATTCAACAACATCCAGCTACATGGCATCATTTTAAGTTATATCAACTCAAGCAAGGTAGATCTGACGAGCTTTTAAAAATGACAGCATGATGAAATGTGTCTCATCACTTTCTCTCAGATGGTGGTCTGTCTGCAGGTGGCTGGCTGGGCCTGGAGCTCTGTAATGATGTGTCTGCTACATTGACAGCATTGATGGGGCATTTGGCAATTGGCATGGTATGAGTGTTTTTGTTTTTTTCCAATGGGGCAAAAAACGAAAATGGCTCAATTTTACCTCTGCACTGATTCATTCTCAGGAAGGAAGGAAAGAGTGGATTGTCTATTCCCTCCACCACCGTGCCGCTTTAGAAAGATAGAAATTCATGCTAAATCTAACAGCAGGTACATTATGTGTCTCAGCTGGATCATATTGCCTAATATATCGCTGCACTTCACCCAAACACCACCATATTGCTCCATGGCGGCATGTTACCAGTGGCAATGGCAGAAAAACAGCGATTCATGTTGTATTCATTAAGCCAGTGTGCTATTCTGCTTTTTCCAACAGTGTCTTAGTCTGTAATGGCTGTTTATCAGATTAAAAATGCATGCTACAGTACTATCCATTTGTGCATAAATGTATGCCAAAACGAAAAAGGAAAGATCAGAGCCAGGCTTTAAGACAGGAAGAGAAGAAAAAGAACCCCACAGTGTTGAAATACACAGCTTTCCTTGTTCCTTCACTGGCTCAGTCGTTACCAGGCAGAGTTCTTCCAGCCAGACAGCCAATGAACCACCAGGCCATCTAGACAGCCAGCAAGCCATCTAGCAAGCCAAACAGATAGACTTCCAGTCCGCCAGTTCACCATCTGGCTGGTAAGCCTATCGTGGAGCGAGCAAACGCCTGTATGTGGTGGTGTGGCACCAGTGGCTAGTTGTCTTGCTTCTCTCAGTCCCAAACACAGACACACAGACACACACAAACACACATCTTTCGCCAGCCTCAGTCTCCTTTAGAGCTACTTAGACACACACAGAACAGGAGAGAACTCTGTTATATCTGCCTATTCCTCAGTTATCAGCCACGAGAACAACCCAAAACAACAGATCGCTACCCATTGCCCAGCTCACACACCCCCTGCCTCGCTGCACAGCGCTTCCAAAGTAATCGTCGCAAGGTAATTTGTTGGTAATTAATCGCCGTCCCTTAATGGCTTTGCATTATCAAAACTGTGCATGCTGACGATTGTATTTTGTGTCCTCCTGTTCTCTCCGGGATAATCAGCACCTTTTAAAATCCCTTTCCATTTCGTTTACACAAATACAAATATGTGTACACACAGACACACACAGGCACTTGTATTCTCTAATCCTCTGCCCGATTTACCCTTGAGCCCTGCCAACTCTCAACACACTCTCCTGGACACGAAGCATGGCGCCCCTGCTTGTTGTTGATGTATGCTAATGTGCCACATCCATCTGTTCGTTTGCTTAATTTGGATTTTGCTTGTTACTAGCCATGTTCCCGCCCCACCCACTTCACCGTCTCCTCCCCTTGCCCCCATCCACCCCTTTCCGCCTCTACTGTTCCTCCTCTTCCTCCACCTTCTTTCCGTCTCATTCCTGCCGCTCCGACATCAGGGTGTTCGTCTGCCTGGATCATAGCCAGCTCTCGCGCGGTCAGGATGGGAGGAGGAGGGTCCACCGCCCCTTGCTGTCCGTATGCAAATTGGCCTTGTTTTGATTAAAAGACGGCTGCATATTTCATTAAAGTCACCAGTGGAGGTGGGAGAGGAGAAGTCATACATCTCCGGGGAGGGAGAGGTTGTTTAGTTGGAGTGAATGTTGTGGGAGCTGCTGTTTAGCGCTGCTGAGGGGAACAAATAGCAAAGGCAAAAGGGCTGCCCAGGGACTGCTTTGGAGTTTAATGGGGCTGACTGACTGGCACATCAGTTAAAGCTCACGCTGATGCAGAGTGCGAGTGAATGTGCATTGAATGATAACAGGAGCAATTGACAATGAAATATAGATCCCTATCAGCCTTCAAGGTGCTTCAGCATGCCAAGGCAGTTGTATTTCTACCCACCACACGCTGTTCAAAAAAAACCAGCAACCCCTGTTTCTGAGAAATAGTTTCTCGTGGCAATATTTTACTCTGTGGCAGATAGGCTGTTCCCATGTGGGCCGGGTGAAAGAAAAAGCATTGCTTCCTCAATACATTTTCCGTGAAATAAGTTGTTTCTCTTAAAGTTTTCATCTATGCCAATTGTGTTCAGGCTCTTCAGTGTTTAAGGTCTGGCTGAGTAATTTTATTATTTACACTTGCATGAGTGAATCTTGTTTTTCAGTATGAATTGTGAAATGCAAATGGTTATCTTTTTCTCACCATATCTTCCTTTTTCTTTTACTGGTTGAGGGCGACAGTCACCCCACCAGAGGTGGACCCGGGTGATGTATAGGTGGGTGGAAATGCTATGAGGGCAGAGGGTGGGAATAGGAAGGATGGGGGAGGATCTCCTGGCATCGAGCCAACGCCAGTGGATTTCAAAGACATTGAGAGGGATGGGAGGATGGAGCGATGGCTCTGCATAATCAATCAGAAACAATAGTGGAAGAGAGCAAGCAGATCTGCCTTTCTTGCCAGGGCTGATTGTATTTTTGCAGGGATGGAAGCGAGGGGGGAAAGGCATTAAACGGGATTGGGTAGTAAGATGTGGGCAGGTGCAGGGAGAGATGTAATGGGTGGCCCCCACTGCAAAGCCAAGGACATATACCCAAGAGGAACTGATTGAATGCCATGCCAATAAAAGGAGGCAGTTTCATGCACCATTGACCGAGTTGGCATCCTCACAGTCACACTGCGATGAAACCCCCTTCGAGGTCATGATAATGTGAATCACATTTTGTTCCTCGGTGGGTTGTACCACTCTGAAAAAAAATTAAATGGCACCCTCAAACCCTTTTTTTCTTCCTTTGTTTCTTTTACAGTTTGTGGCATATATCTAATGTATTGTGTGTCAATACAAGGGTAAAATTAGATTGAGCGTTTGTTTGGACAGAAATGAAAAGATCAAATTCTGAGTCACAATAGGTGGGGAAAATAATCAGATTTGATCCTGCAGTGCGCATACAGCCAGAGAGATTGTCCTTTCATTTTCTCTGTAGGTAGAGCAGCATGTCCTGGAGCAGGCTAATAGAATGCTTGTCTTGTATCTTCTCAGCCATGAACTTTTTATCTGTCACAATTACATTCAGTCAGGAAGCCTGTGAGCCTCGCAGCCAAATATAGTATATTACTAGCTAAAGTAAAGCAGTCAGTTGTGTTATACTCTGAATACTTCTAAAGTAGTCCTGATGCCTGCAGAAAGTGCAGAGTTAGCTAGATGTTTATAGTTGAGTTTCTGTAAAACAATAAAAAAACATCAGCCCACAACTCAGTTTTTCTCTGTTGCTTTGGCACACTCCTCAAATGAAAATCATGCTTTTCCAAACACATTTTTCAAATCCACAGCTCATTTTCAGTGTATGCATTTCATGATAGTTTTACATACAAATACATTTAACAGACCCAGATGCATTGTGTTAGTCTTGGTGGTCAAAATGGATTACAGTGCTTTTCTATTGAATTGTATAACACTTAAAATTATTTGAGCCGCCTGTACATATTAGGTTTCAGTGACGTGTAAAATGAATTAATAACATGAATCTTTAACTTCAATTTGTAACATCTTCACCCTTGAAATTTAGTGCAACTTATGTTGTCAAATGTAGAAACTGAGTTTTATGTTGTTGCTTCAGTCATTGGACATGGACCAGGCAGACATCGGAGAGGAACAACAGCCCTTCACACAGAGGGGACGATGTGAAAGTAAACTGTGATGTGCTTGGACAGAGGAGGTTTGAGTGACCATAGAGATGTTGCAGGCCATGCGCAATTTGATTTTTAGAATCATTTATTGCATTGGGACATTTGTTTTTCCTAACTTTCATTTTAGCATTTTCTGCGATAAATAAAATACGTATTGTGAATAGGGGATATACCAGTAAGGTGACCATTTCAGTCAGCTGTAGAGGATATTTATATTGGGGTTACTGTATGCAAGTGTTAATGAGAAATTGAATTAAGAAATACAGTTTTAGAGCCTTCTGTCATACTGACACAGAAGACAGTTTACTGTGTTACTGTGCGTTCATAAGCAATGATAAACTGAGCTTTTATTTTGGTGGCTGTGATGCACTGATGAATTTATTTACTTTTGAGAGATGAGTTAAATGTTTTGAGTGAGTGACAGGCTTTTGCAGAATTGTTGCTGCATAATCATACATCATAAACTGATGTAGTGATTGCACTTTGCACCAGTGTTTAAGAAAATGTGCTTAAGCTTTTGAGAAAATCTGAATCAGTGTGCAAAAGAAGTGTCTGTTTCTGCTGATGCTGCACCACTGCCTCCTGCTGTTGGTCCACAGTAGTGACATTTCAAGCCTGTGCCAGCATGTTTCAAAAATCTTATTTCCCACTGTCAGGCCCTGACATTAATGCATATACTGATCCACGAGCCCCTTGGAGCCCTTTCCACTCCATCCACCTTTCGTCCTCTGTCCACTGCTCACTCGTATTATCAATTCACTGTTTTCCCAAGGAAAATATAAGTTAAGCTCACCTTATTTACATTTGTATGATCAGATTTTCTTCCTTATGGATGGTATGCAAATTTGACCTTTTCTTGAGTCTTAGTCACTGAGTGTGTAGATTTGTTGCGAGGCATGGATAAAAAATAATAATAACATTGCCCTCCAGGAGGAAAGAGATCCAAGTTAGGTTTTCTGGACCTCATGAATTTTGTAATGATCAATTTTGTTTACCGTACCCCCTCCAAGACATATCAGGACATTTTGAGCTAGGGATATATATAACATGAGATTAATTTACACCAGGAATGTCTTTCTTTTTTTCAGTTGGTTGTTGCCCCTGCAGTTCTTAGAATATGTTTTTGTGTTTGTGAGATGTGGGGAGGTGGCTTTGCAGGGTGTACTCAGGCTTCGGTCACGTCTTAAATCCTCTGTGTGTTGGAGCAGAGGGGAAATGAAAGGCAAATCTGAGGGCTGGCTGGATGGATGCAGTCAGCTTGAGTGTATGTGTATGTATGAATGAGAGAGGGAGAGAGACAGAAAATGTGTATGTAGGTGAGTGCTTTCCCAGAGTGAAACTCCTGAACGCATTGTGAATCGAATGGCCATGCATTGCACTGCTTTGGTGTGTGTGTGTGCGTGCTTTGCGAGAGTGTGTGTAGAGGGAATAGCACTCGAGCAAATTGCTTTCTACCAGCATATTGCCAGCGCCAGTCTTTATTCCTTGGGATGGGGAGTCACGTCTCAGACGATTACAGCCCTCGAATCAGGCTCACCCTGCTGGCCTGCCCTGCTGCTCAACCCATAGCCCTGCTTTACAATACTCTCCTCTATACCATGCTATACCTTGCTTGATGAAATGCTGATGTGGAATATTTAACTGACACTCCAAGCAAAACCTAATAATATAATCAGGTAATAAGAAATTAATTTTCTCCCTGGCTGCACTTTGACTGGGGTGTTGATACAGGGCAGGGGAAGAGAGATCATGAGGCAAATGTTGGTGAGGGAATGTCTTAGGTAGCCTGGTCTCTCTCTCTCTCTCTCTCTCTCTCTCTCTGTGCATCAACATTTCTCATCACACACTCCGGTGATTCGATAGCCACCCCCACGCACCCATTCACACGCCTCATGCTCCTGTGCACATACAAATTTGCAGAGACCCACACAATAACAAGGATGCCTCCCTTTCTACACCACTGAACTGTAAATGACCAAAGCAAGAAGACCACTCGTGACTCCCACACACACCACTACAACTGCACATGAACACAAACACACGCTGTCGCTGTCAGGTAGGGTACTTGATGTCCCCCGCAGCTTTCCATTGTGAGTGGCAGTGCTGGCATTGGCCTGCAGAACAGGCAGATGTGTGGATGTGGATGATTGTTCATGTTAGAAATACGGAAGCATCTTGCTGTTCTTGTGACCCACAAAATGTGATTGGGTTTAGTTTGTCCTCTCGCTTCTCTTTCTTGTCCACACTTTCAATCTCTTTTATCTGTCTGCATGCATCTTTCAGCTTTCTCTCTCACTCAGTGTCGGTGCCCATCCTTATGTTGTTAATTAGGAGTCAGGAGTCCATCAGTGTCAGTGCTCTGGTGTTTTATTGTTCCCCCCCTCTTGCCCCTGCCGGCCCCCAATGGGGAGACATCAATAACCCTCCCCTGCAACACACACACACACACACACACACACACACTACGTGCCAGAGTTTCTACGGCCCTGCCTGCTTCTGCCTGGCATAGCCATCCATCTCTCTGTGCACCCCCCCTCCCCTCCTCAAACCACCACCCACCAGAAACGCTGCTCTCTCATCCTCTTCCATCAACCCCCCCCCACCCCCCACCCCTCCATCCCCTGCCATCGCCTCTCTACCTGAGAGCATTTGTCATCCCATCGCTCTGTGAGCCGCGGCCAATGCGATGGAAAAAAAAAGAAAGACAGAAAAAAAAGAAACTCAGCGGCAATATGCAAAAATGCAAAAAGGTAGATGCGGGTTGCCCTAGCGACGGCTCCGAGGTTATTTCCAAGCGCTGATGGAAATCAATGTCATGTGCCAGGCAGGCAGGCACCTCCGTCCTCAGGAAAATTAGAAAAAGAGGGGGGGGGGGGGGGTTGAGGGGACAGAAGGAGGAGGAGGAGGAGGAGGGAGGACTGGTAGGACAAAGAAAAATGCAGAGGAACAGAAATCAGGTTTTTCTCCTCTCTGAACCTTAAGGGCTTGTGATTTTTCTTCAAAGGAGCTCAAGGCATGCAGCCGTCATTTCCACTTTCCTTTGCTTTTGTTTCTGCCTTTCCGTTCCCCATAAATTCTGCCCCTCCTGTGCACACTTAACACTGCCACCAGCCTTTTTTCATATGTTTATGTACAAAGAGGAAAAAACTGACTCTCTGGCTGTAAGGGCACCAAATCAAAAATATAAAAAAGGGTGCTGGAAGAGGAAGAGGAGGAGGGAGCGGTGGTGGAGTGTGCGTTTGTGTTTGAACTGACCCAAAAACTGTGTTTCCAACCAGCAGCTTCACACAACAACAACAACAACAATAGCAATGTCACTTGTGAAAAGGCATTCTGATATGCTAACATGTAGCACTGTGCCAGGATTAGCTGTGCTGGGCAGGTCTAATCCAGGGATAACCTGGTTCCTGACCTCTGCAACACTGCCCACATCTCTTTTAAGTGAAAATAAGACAATGATTCAGTCTGTTTATCAGGGTAGACCACATATACACAGTTACACTTGTCTCTGATGTTCTATGTGGCTAAATGTTTTAATGTTCACTATGACAATGTTGTTCCTCTCCTGCAAGAAGCTGAAGGGTGCATAAGGGGAGAGATGGTACATGGCTACATTCATGAAACATTTTGAAAATCACTTCAGATTTTTAATTCTAGGCTTGACATTTGGATTTTGGGAATGTGTTCTCCTCAATCATCTTGAGTGCATCATTGCTGTGCTAGAGTGTGCCCAGACCATACTTGCAAACTCCAGTGCATAGGGGCTGTTCTCAGCAGTGATACAGTAGGTAATGTTAAAGACATCCTACTCATCATGTATCCAGTGCTTAGATGCAATCTAAAGTGGAGTCCATCCTAGGTGTTTGATTTTTTATCATTTGTATGTTTATCAGAAGCAACAGTTTCACATGCAGTCCATCAAATCAAATGTGAGCAAGGATGAAAGTCAAGTGAGATGCATTCAGATGTAAGTTGTGGACTTCAGCCACTCAATGGGATCATGACAAAATATGGATATTGTGACCTGTAAGTGTTTAACTGTGGAAGTTGTCATTTGCCCTGCTATTGCACTTTGTGGTTTAAACAGGCCAGTATTGTTCATTGCTGTAGTCAGTGTATATTACTGACATTAATGCTGCGAAATGTTCTGATAACTTCCAGCCTGGGTCTAGAGTAACAGTAGAGTTGCATTCATAGAGCAGGGCATGTTTGTTATCACTTTTATTACAATTGGAGATTTATTGAATTAATTTCCTTAGGTTGGAATCAGTAATCCATAAACTATCATTTATAGTATGAACTGCGGCAATCACCACAGGCCATCTCTGACAAGTCTTGTATCACTGTGGCAGGCTGCTGTGGAATAGATGGGCCATGCAAGTCAAGCCAATAGGTTTTCCTTTTCATTTGCATACCTAGCATGGCGTTCACACTCCAGTTGACACATTTGCAACCCACCACTTATCTCATTACCGCCTGTCCCTGGTCGCAGCATTGTTTGCTGTGTCGGCACTCTTTCTTGCTGGCTGGCCAGCTCATTTCCCACCGTGTTGTGTGTCGAGGCACTCACAGGTTGTTTGGATGCAGCTGAACTCAACACAACTGTGCTCACAGGCAGGTAGGCTGGCATACCAGCACACAAGCCTACCCAAGCACACATTCTCACAAACACGCAGTATGTGCACAGATATACAGATACAATACTCACATATACAATTTTCTGAAGCACATTCCAGTTCATACTTGTTGAGGGATACTGTTGGACAAAGAGGAAATATTTTAAGGATGGAAAGAACAGTATAATCAATGTAATAAACATTTACACAGAATGAATGATTTAGAACTTTTATTTCCTTGTCCTTTCTAGTTCCTTTTTTTCAGTACTGGAATAAGTAATGTTCATTTAAGCACAAGCACAAAAGGCTAATCACTTTAAAGTGATTATCACTAATACATATTTGTCTTGTTTCACGTTAATGTGAGTCATCTGAGCAATATTACTGATTAGACCACATTGGTACACACACGCAAACACACATGCACACTGTCTACCGAGCCGCCCTCTCTCTGTGTATGTTTTGTGTGTTGCTGTTCACTGCCAGGGAGAGAGTTACAGTCTGTTGGTCTGGTGTGACTGAGGTGTGTCTTTCAGAGTGTTATGTTTTTACAGCAGGGGGTCTTGGTATCTTTCACACAAGACTTACATGACATTTCTGTTGTGCTCTGTTATCAAATGGCTGTGTAAACCGGCTTACAACAAAACTCTGAACTCAATGAACTTAAAATGACTGAGCACATTCTCCATGGTGGAAGACTGCAGCTGGATGCTTTGTGTCACCCGTGGATTTTCTGATAAGATCATTTTCCACCCTGCACATCTATTTTTGATGTGCTGTGTTGGTGGCATTCTGAATAAATGAATATTCATGAATGTGCAGAAGGCCTATATGTATCATAGTGATTTCCACCCGTGTCATCAAGCTATGCAAATTACATCCTCACATCTCCATATGGCCACGCAGCCCCCTCTTTCTCCTTAATTAATGACACTGAGAAAATGTTTTCTCTTGGAAAGGAAAATTGGCTTCTTCACAAGACAGAATCAGCGCAGACATTAATGGAAAGTGATAATTCTGGACTTATTCTGACTTAATGAGTTAAAGGAAAATGCCAGTATTTATAAACCTGGGCCCTTTTTATTACAAATGTCAGGGTCGAAATGTCTAATTCTTAGCAAACGTTTTGGAATCACCTCAGCCGGCATCCATGAACAGGCTGCAAGGGCTGCAACGTAATCCTTTGGGGCAATTGCACCCATGAAAAATAAAAAGTGCTTGTTTTTGCCACTGACAGGCTCAGACTGTTATTTGAAATGTCTGACAACATTATGGAAAGGATCCCTACTGAGACAGACCATTTTTATTAAATTCTTATCTCCAACTCTGCCTCACGTTTCCACCATCATCTTCCTGCAACATCTCAACCTCTCGTGAGATTTCAGAGCGAGACTTTTCCTTGAGCAAGACTTCTGTTTCAGTTGAAACACAAAGGATCTTAATCTTTAATAAAATGGTTTGTCTCTGTAGGGACCTCCAAGCTTTGTTTGGATGTAGTACTATTGTTACATCCGTAACATAATACATTTAATTCAAAACAAACCATTCATTCATCTTGCATTTAATCATTGGTCAGCACAAAATTGGAATCTACCAAGCATGTATCCTAGAAATTAAATTACTGATTGCTGGTAATTTCCAACTGCAAATGCATTTGATAATGGCACCTGCATTGTGTTTTTTTATCCACACAATGAGAAAATATTGTTATCTTATAATTGAACTAATAATTAATATTCTTGATAGTTCACATCCAATTTTCTTGGTATATTATTATGGCCATTACATTTTCCTCTCTATGTCACTTAGAAATTATCTTAAGTATCTTAATGAAGAACGGTTTGCCTTTTCTTTTTGCATCTTATATCTTTTACATTTGTATGGGGATGCTTAGATGCGTAACCCATTTTTCACTGAGCTAAAACCTACAAAGACCCACCCCCCCCCCCCCCCCATCCTGTACTATTATAAGCTAAAACACACCTGACAGTTAAAAGTGCAGATTTGCTGAATTACAAGTCATGCGTTCAACTCATCATCTGAAGCCAATGTGAGCGAGGAATCTCATCTTCATCCTCAGAGGCGAAAAAAAAAAAATCAGAAGGGGGGATAACTCATGAAGAAGAGAATAAAGGACGGAAGTAAAGATAAGCAGTAAAGCTGACATTAGGGTCAAGTGCTGACCTGGCATCACATTTCCATTTCAAATCCATCTATATGCATATGCTCACATATACACATTAGCTACACGTGTGTAGCTGCACGCCCACATGCTCTGCAGGGAAACCTGCCAGAGAAAGGTTAAGTCACAAAGAGACAAAAAGCAGATGGATGAAATCAAACGAGTAAAAGAGATTATCTCAAATTATTTAAGTATGTGCTTATGCATGTGTGTGTTTCTTTGTGTGTGAGAATATATGTAGGAAAGGAGAGAGAGGCAGAATCTATTCAGGATGGAGGTAGTAGCTCACTGACAGGCTGCACTGCCATGCTCAGCCAGTTCATTGCTGTCATTCCTTACATCTTTTGACATTTTCAATTATGTCTTTCACACATGGCTGGGCACTTGTTCTTTTTCCCTATGCTCTCCTCATCACCCTCCTTTGCTTTTCTCTCGCTCTCCCTCCTTCCTATTCTGTTCCTCCACCTTCATTCCATTTCCTTTTTAAGTGGCCGCTCCCGCCTTGCTTTGTGTGTCGGCCCTTTTCATATGCAGGGGTCAGGTAGCCAACGGATCCTATTACTCCCCCGCTCTGTGGCGGATGGAGCGAGCAGGGGACGGCGGGGTGAGCGAGGGATAGGGCAGCTGAGGAGTGAAAAGGATGCTGTCAGATATGTCAAGGACTACTGTTCAATTTATCTGGTGATCCTGAGAGGGACCTCACAGGGCAAAGTGCAGAAAGTATAGTTAGATTTGTGTTTTTGGATGGCTACATCCTTCTTACCACTCATCCACCTGTCAATAATGGAGAGGAGATGTCTATTTGCCAGTGCTATCTGTTGTAAAGGTGTCTCCAATGTGTCATTTATTCTTTTCAGTTTTCTGAGCTGTTCCTGTTGTGGCAATGCTGACATGGGTGTAACCACGCATTCTTTGGTGGGGTCTTCTTGGTAGTTCCTATTTATTTTCAGTGTATTTTTGTTTGTTAAAGGAAAACATAATTGTGTAACAGTAGAGCACATATTATGTGTTAGAATCCAGCTAAATAGATGGCTTATTAAGGCACTACAGGTAAATGCATCTTGTGTGTGAATGATTATGGTTACAATACTCCAATACTTAATATACCAATCATAATTAGATTAAGACACGTTTGGAAGATGTTGCTTGTTAGCTTGTAAAACAGTGAACAGTAAGCAACTGACAGGGGCAGCCACTATAATGTGAAAGGACTACTTGTATAGATGAACCCCACAGAGAATTATCACCTAACTCTACAGTTGCCCTAAGCTCTGTCATGCTTTTTAGCTTCTTTCAGCTCATTGTTTTGGTTTTCCAGCCCACCAGAAACACGACTCCCAATGAATGGTAATGTTAATGATTATGTCTTTATAAGCTGGATGTGTAAATAAGCAACTGTTGTTGCTTGACAATATGTACAGAAATAGTGATAATATGTGAGTTTTGTGTTCACGGCTTGTTTCCACTGCACCCAAGTGTCTGAAAAATCATTAATTGCAGGTTGCATTTGGGAAAAACTTGTATTAAACTTGATTAACTTTTATAAATATATGCAAATATTGTACTCTTTTACATTTTTACTTGAAAGCGCCTTATCATTTATCACTAAATGACACGTTAATTATAAAGAGGATTTTGACATTGTGGTATTACTTCTTTTACTTAATAGACCTGAATACTTCTTTCTTTATTTCTTTATTTAAATGATCCCCATTAGCTGATGCCATAGAAATCAGCTAGTCTTCCTGGGGTCCAGACCCGACATATAATACATAACACATTACATGGTGAACATTCATTGCATTTAATTGCTTTCACCACTTATTTTATTGAAGTTATTGACATGAGGATGGGACTATTAAAAAACACATGACTTAATGAGAAAAAACAGAGATTATATAAAATGTCACCATGTCAGTTACTGTAAGCTTATTGTAGAATGCATTTCATACTGTAAACACCCACATACTGATTGATGGATTTGCTCTGTGATTGATTATCTGACTGACTAATTGAGTGAGTCATAATGAGGACATAATGTTTTTCACCACTAAGAGCACCAGAGGACACACAGCATCCGTAACACATGTTCCATATTAAAGGGAGCAGGGATCACTCTCCTACTAGACCAACTGATGGATTTACTGATTGACTGATTGATTAGCTGACTGACTAATTGATTGGCTATGAAATGAAATGAAAACACATTTTTCACCATTAAGGCGAACCAGATGGGATTCCCCTTGCTGGCAGCCATGATGTAATGTGTTGGTTCTAATGACCTCAGCATAATCACCACCATTATGAAACAGGCGCTCAGCTCTCAAAACCACTTCATCATCAAAGTGTTGCCTACTCATGCCTACAGCTATCGCTCATTCACTCCTTACTCCTCTTCCAAAAAGTCATCCAAACAGATAACCAAAGCTACTGCCAGATCTGCAGCCAAATCACAGCAGAAATGTAGCAGACAGCCAATAAAGCTTTGTTTGGATGAAAAAGAGAGAAAGAGTGTGTGTGTTTGTTAGTGTGTGTGTTTGTTTGTGTGTGTGTGCGGAGGTAGTGGACTTTTGGTGTTGCCAAACTGGCGACTCTGGCTGTATTCGCTTTCACCAGGGGGCAGTCAAGGAGGCAGGAGGCCAGATTGCTATTTTTCTAGGCTAATCATGGGAGCGGGTTGCCAGAACTCTTTCCCCCTCTTATCCCCTCTCTCCTGCTGACTCTTAACCCTGACCCTTCAGCAGGAGATCCCTCTCTTGGCAAGAGGGAGGTAGGAAAGCGAGAGAAAAAGAAAATGGGGGAAGTCAGTGGCGCGAGCTGAACAAGAGAAATGAGGGAGTCGTGGTCAAGGGCTGATTAATGAGCCTCTAATTTAATCAGCAATTCCCATCTCACCAGGGCCTCTCCACGTGGCTCTGTAGCAGCTTATTATTTTTAACAAGTCTGTGATCTTCCCCTTTTCCTTTGCTCTTTTCTCCCTCTTTCCCAGTTTCTCTTTTATTCCAAGCTCTTATCTGTGTCAGAGTCGGGGACGTGAATAGAAGGTTAATGATTAATGGAGATTTAAGACCTATGAAGGATGTCTAATCACTTTCTCTCTCTCTCTCTCTCTCTCTCTCTCTCTCTCTCTCTCTCTCTCTCAATTCAATTTTCTTCAGTGGCAATGAATGTAACAACTACAATATTGCCAAAGCGCCAGGTAATAATGAGATTAAAACAATAATATTAATAAAATAAATAAATGTATTCAATCAAATTAAAAAAGGTACAATTCATAGAAATCGGGAAAATAGAAAAGAAAACTTAAATATATATGTGAGACTGTGGAAGTGTGTGTTAGTGTGTGTTTTGATGCAAAGCATCAGGTAATATTGAGATAATAGATAAATAGATAAAAAGCAAAGTCACACAAAGCAGAAAACGTGTACATATGTTTAGTGTGTGTCTGTGTGTGCGTGTGGGTGGGGGGTGTCAAGATACTTATTTGTCATATTCAGTGATGTTTTATTATGTGTCCCTGAGTTTGTGACAAGCAGTCACATATTGTGCAGCTAAGTCTGCTGTAGGTCCTTCTAATACAATCTGTTGCTTTTCACTGTCATTGAGATCTTTGAAATTTGGGACTAACCAATTAAATTTCCTAAAGTATTCTGCCCTGATATGACTGTATCTGTCACATTTTAATCTCTCTCTCTCTCTCTCTTTCTCTCTCTCTCTCTCTCTCTCTCTCTTCCCCTCCCTCTTTCTCACTCCTCAAACAAAACTGACTGCTGTAGACTGAGTATCAGACTGGGCAGCTGCTGTTATGCAGCCAATTACAGTGATGAATGCTCAAAGATGGCCCACGGCACTTATTTTATATTGTAAGATCAGAGGTGAGATGAGAGTGTAACTGTGTGCATGTATGTGTGTGAGAGGGAGAGTTTTTGTGTGTGTATCCTTTATATTTGCAGTGTATTTTTGTCGAAAGTTTGCTTTCACTGACTTGTTTCTTCACACATAGCAACATTTCTACTACTTCTATTTCTACACACACAAACTAACTGTTCCTTATCTTACCTTGACAGTAATAATAGCTATTCACTTATATGTTGTGCATGAGCTTCTCTTGCATATAATATTCCTTTGGATCAATATTGATTGAAATACAGGAATGATCACTACTCTGTTCTTCTGCGCGTTACTTTGCCACAAATGACCAATGCTCAGGTTTGAGATTTGAGCAGGATCCAAAACTGTTGTTTTATTACAACTTGGGTGATATTTTCCTATTATAAGCCATCATTCCAATCGGTACACTGCACTCACCATTAAAATTGCTGAGGTATCTACTGTACTGCACGCACACACGACATACTGGTATTGTTTCTGACATTTTTAATGCAGTCACGTTCAATTTTACCTTGAACAAAGGCTTTGTCAGTTGCTATTAAAGAGATTATAATGAGGTGAGCTGACTGAGGACAAATAAAATGGGACCACAAGCAGGAAACAGCATGTGTCCTGGTAAAGAAATGCGTAGTAGTTCTTATTTTACTTTTATGATACAGCAACTGAATTAATTGGCCAACATCAGCCAACATAAGCTAACGGTTATAGCAGATCAAGTAAGGCTGCAGCTGCAAATCTCTGGGAGTATTGAATTGAATAATTCTCATTAATGTATTCATTCTCATGCTTTTCATTTCTTACTGCAAGATTGTGTTATTTCTTCTTTCAAAAGCCACATTAGTACTGTATGTCTGCAACAAATGTGATAAACAGGTCCAAGAAAACCAAAATGTAAATGTTTTAGTAGCCCTACACTGACAGCAAACACAAGTCAGTCTCTTGTGAAAAAAAAACTCCCTAGCCCTCTCTTCCCGCAAATAGTCGCTCTTCATAATGTAGATGCCCTTGCTTTGGCTTTACAAAACTACACACACAGCACTTTTTTTTCCAAAGCAATCCATTTATTTCTAGATAATTAGAAATTATGGCAGGTTAAAAAAGAGAGAGAGAATAAGAAGTGATGGAATAAGAAAGGCTTTCTAGTGAGTCAGAATGTAGATGAGAGTAGCTCTTTTAATTCTACCTCTGATTACTAAGTGCCTCCGTCCATTATCTTTACACAGTGAATAGCAGAACACCATAAAGGTACAATGTGACTCATCCATCCCCACCAGTTATCATTCTCAAAGGCCCCACCCCCCACCTCCCATCCATCCCCACACAGATTGACACAGTGCCTACTTAACATAGCTCTCCAGAAAGTGGTTCTAGATTGTATATCCATGTGTATGTGTGCAGGAGATGTTTGGACATAGAAGTATTCATTTTACACTGGATGTCCATGGATATATGTTTTGAAGAGAGACTTTTGTGTATGTATGAGTGTTTATGTATGCATGAAAATGTGTCTATGTAAGAGTGTCAGGTCATTTCATATGTGTCTTCTCTCAATCTTAGACATTGGGAGGAGCGTGTAGGTCCTCCTCTCCTATCCTCTGCCATGGTGCTCTGAGAGGTATTGCCTCCCTTATTGCTGTTGAAAAGCCCCATCAGTGCCAGGCACTCTGATTTATGTCCCTGAACCCCTCCACCTCCAGCTTCTTCTCCAGCTTCTTTCCATTAAGCTTTACAATAGTCCCCCCATTGTTCGGCTCCCGGTGTTATCTGCCCTGCCCAGGCCTGTCAGCAAGACCTGCCCCACACACAATCACACCAGAGCAGCAGCACGGGGGGGGGGGGGGGGTTGAATCGGGGGGGGCCAAACGCTTGGGGGTGGGGGCGCAGTCCGCGGGCGCGCGGGGAGTACGAGGGCGATAGAGCAG
>JAVQJL010033744.1:0-15287 GCA_036024295.1 Nannoperca obscura
CTTCCATTCCTTGTGGCTGTTTGACTGCATCGCCCCCCCCCCCCCCATTTTCTCAATCTTATCCCTGTGACTCTGAATGAGATGCCCTGGGTGGCCTTGGTGTGGCCAGACTCATGCGCCAGGGTCTCACTCAGTAAAAGCTCAAGCAAACAGAGGATCAGGCAAAGGTGGGGCACTGCGGCTGCAGGCCTGCCGGACAGGGGCCGCGCTGCGCGTTAGGAGCGGTAATCCTTTTTACTGTACGGCTTGTTCCCCAGGATGCTGTCCACCTCGTGTGTGATGGACGATGACAACTTTGGAAGAACCTGCGACGGGAGAGATGCAAAATGGGTGAGTATGTTTCTCCTTGCTCATATTCACCGTCAGTGGTTTTGGTCATTATTTAAACTGTATTTTTATGGAGAAATCATCAGAAATTGTCTGCAGTTGCACATCACAGCCTCTAGATGGCACTGAAGGGTGACTTGGGTTTTTTTCTAGTTGTCACAAACGTTGTGGCCTCAAGTCTGAAACTTCCAGCTCTTAACTACAAAATACTGAAAAAACAAAACAAAAACCTGGGTTAATTCACAGTGTAAAAGTAGGTCAAAGTAGTTTTGTAATTATGAACATCTTATTAAATTTGTTTGGTTTTAAAAAAAACATTCACTTGATACTTTTTGTACTTTCTTTAACTCGCATTCAGCTGATTTGATAGTGTAAATTATTACACTTTGTACAGTGGAGGAAGAAGTATATACCGCAAGTATATGTAAAATACTCTCAAATACATTCACAATTTAACAAAAATAAATGTATTATTAGCAAAATGTACAACAATTAGATTTTACTGTAATTTCCTTTATAGGAATCCAGAAAAATTACAACTTTTTTTTTCGCCGTGATGCAAATATAAAATCTAATTCTCTTATGTTCCACAGTGTTGACATCAAATAAATACTGAATGAAAAAGTAATTTTATGTGGCCTTTCGGTTCACGTGTCAGCCTCTGTGAAAGGAAAACTGCGGAGCCCTTGGGAAATGTGAGCATAGCATTTCAAAACAAAAATTTCAAATGTGCCAAGGGAAAGGAGACATAGTGTGTGCCCACACGGGAGGATACACATGCTCTTTACTGCAGGCCAGACACAATGTGAGGAGAGGACGTAAACCCCCACCGGTCTGAAAACCCCATTAATAGAGTGCATCTTATCAGGAGAGGAAAAAGTCGCTGTAAGCTTGTCTCCAATCCCCCTGGCAACTGATACTCTGCTGACCTTATTAACTCGGTACAGTAAAGCACCCAAGCGGGCAGCAGGAAACTGCCCAAGAGGCCGAGCGGTACGCGGGGGAGGAGGGCTGCCGTTACGGACTATAAAGGCACAGATATGGGGCCTGATGAAACAGGTCAGGTCACATTTTCACAAATTAAGCCCATGATTTCGTCTGCAGAACCCCCCCACACACACACACACTTTGTGGGCTCACCTGTATTGCTCCTATGTTCTCCATCAGCTGGTCGGTGTTGGACGCCCCTAAAAGGACAGAGCTCACCCCCTCGTTCCGTAGGCACCACGCTGCAGGAGACCAGTAAACAGCAATGACATCCCCACCATGACTATGGACATATACACACTCTAGCATGACACACACACAAACATACATTACATTTCCTGTCAACAAATAAAATTATAACTGGACACAACTTCTGCACTCACATCACTACCAGGTCCTTTACATACTACAAAATAAAATGACTCCACTACAAGCAAAACTCCTGTACTTTTAGGTCAAATTATGAATTCAGCAACATAATTGGCAACAAAAAGGACTCGCTGTGCAGCAGAACATCTACTTACAATAGTACATATTTTATTCTTACTTGTAAATAAACACATGAGCAGCAGAATTTCAAATGTTCTATATAGCTAATTTTAACTACTTTACACACATATTCTGTATACTGTTAGTTTAATCTAAAATCTATAAAAATGGGTCACAGGTTTTTGTATATTATCTGCAAAGTGAAGTAGTAACTTTAGCTGTTTGGTATGCACTGATCCAACTTTTTATTTCAACAGAAACCGATTCCAGTACCTCAGCTCAGGGTAACACGCCGATACCGAGTACTGATCTGATACCCGTGCCCTCTTTCTCCTAAATTTAAAATCTGTGTACCTCACTGCAAGGAACTCCCTGGAATCATTTTCATGTAGGTAACGTGAGACTTTCAGTGGCTGTGGCACTTAAAAACAGTCAGCAGCTGAATGAATGTAACGGATGGCAGAAACACTGGATTTTGAAATGACAGCAAAAAAAAAAAAAAACTGTGCCCGAATCCACTTAAGTGTCAGAATCCGCGCTGATACCAATCCAGCATATCTGATCAGTGCCTCATGTAAAATAAATGTAGTGGAGCAACATTCATTCCCTCTGATATGTAGTGGAATAGAAGTATAAAGTAGGATCAAATGGAAAATACTCAGGTACAAACACCTCAAAATTGCCTTTCAGTACAGTAACTTGGGTAACTGTACTGCTATTAATATGCAGAAAATTCCTTTTTTGTGATCGCTCTGAGCAAACAAAAAAAGTAATCTCTTTCTGATGGGCTATTATAATTGTGAGCTGTATTATGCAATACTAGCGCATGCTTTTGCGATTGAGAAAAATACACTTTTAAACAGATTGCGCCATAAAAATAGTGGGATTGTGATTCTACACAAAAAGGTCTTCCACTGAAATGACGGCACGCGTGCAGACCTGAGATACGCACAACATCTATCAACTCTATTCTCCGTCTCACAAACCAACTGGTTCTTGATTTTACCATCTGCTCCACGAGCAGCAGGCCTCAGTATCAAGCCCAAGGCAGGAAGAAGTCAGTCATTGTTATATCGTTTTTTACACAGTACTGGAGTGCAACGGTGATGTAGAGGACTGCCTGGTGGACATTAATCTCCCGTGCTGCCTTCAGGAGCTCGGGAAGGATTTATGGTAATTGGGAGAGATGAGGGTGTCCGCTAATGGGCCGTGAAACCTAATCTATGACACTGCATTACTGCGAGGGTAAAATATCTGCCGTGATCCGAACAGAGATAGGAGAGGGAGTCCCAGATTTACTTGCTGTGTCCCTAACACCTGACGCTTTAACAGCCCCCGCAGGAGCGCACGTCTCCGGGGTTTGCACATTCTCACTATGCCGAGAAAGTGAATCGATATCGGCCACTCGCTCGGATTTATGTCTGGGATGCTATTTTAATGCTGACACTGGAAACTGTTCAAGTATGTGTCAACACCAGGGGAAACCACAGACCTGCACATACTAATATATAGTGTAATATAACTAATTTACATTACTAATGTATTCAAAGGGGCCACGCCGGACCCTTTGTTTAGGAGACACTGTATATCCTATTAATGTTAATGCCATGCCCATTGGTCCCTGAGAGATGATGAGAAAGGTGATAGATGAGTTTATATCCCTTTTAATATACCTTTTAATTTTCATATTCTCAATTCCCCTCCCTACTTTCTTGGTCCCTTCTCTTTTCCTCATTCATGTCTTTTTAAAAACACAGCACAGACCCGTACGTCACAACACACAGACACGTACGTAACGACACAACACAACACACCAACAGTTGAAGCAGACGGCTGCGAGAGCGCCGCTGACCTCGGCCCGTCCGAGGCAGAGGGACGGACAGACAGACAGAAAGAGAGAGAGCGGCAGAGTGTATCTGCGTACCGATGGCGAGTTGGGGCAGAGTGCAGCCCAGCCGCTCCGCGATTGCCTGCAGCTCTTTCAACTTCGCCTGCTGACGCCGGCCCTCCTCGCTCAAGATCTTGTCCTTCAACCACTGGTAACCCTGTCGAAAACACAGCACACCTGCTCAAAAACACAGCCCTGCTCACACCGCTGCGCCGCAGCTCCCGTGTCATCAGGGCCTGTTTTTAAACAAGTGACTCTGTCTCCTGCCGTCTACACCTCAGCCAGGGAAACATAGCTAGAGCTACGCTTACTGAAGTGTTTTTAGTTCATTGTTATTATTACAAAGTCACAAACATTAGAGGAAGAATAATTATCCATTTACTTGTACTGTAACTGTTGAGTCAAAACAGTCATCTGTATCTAGTAACAAGGATCAGGAATTATAGCATAATGCCATTAGTGACAAAGTTAGAAACCAGTAAGAATAATCACTGAGTTAAAGAGCCAAAAATACCACAAACATCCACAGGCAACACTGAGCCAAACAGGAAGCAGCACATTCAACACAAGTCACCAAACGTACTGCACAACACCAAAATGGAGAGCTAGTTTCATGAAACCAGGAGGGGTGTAATCGACAGTCACTGACGCACAATCCACAGATACACAACATGCCACACACCACTACAAGGACACATCATTGCATCGAGTCAGGTGTTGGCTTCTGTGTCTCATCTTCCACTCAAAAATTTACTTTTTTTTTTTTCAAAAATCTTAAAACATTTGACATAACGTGATTAGCGGTTGCTGATTTAAAGAGTTCGTCTGCCAGATTCCTATGGGTTTCTGATCGCTCAAATCATTAAAACTGCTTCTTGTCCTCATTAAGCACTAAATTCAGTTAAGTCAATAAGTTCAGTTAATATGGCTGTTGTTCCCTTATGCTTATGCAAAAATGATTCTAGGTCACATGAGTAGCCTGGAATATCATACCGAATTGCTTCATGATTCATTAATTTAATTATTTACTTTTAGTTAAAAAATTGTTGGTATTCTCAATGTCAATAGTAAAAATAAACAATTATAATAAACAAATACACATGCTGCACTGCTATTGTTCTGTGTATGCGTTTTTGTACACAGGTATCATGTGTGCTGATGTGCGTGCACTAAAATGCATTAAGCTGACACCAGCTGGCAAACGGTGCCAAACACCACTGTTTGGGAAGAGGTGCACGGTGTCAACATGCCACTGAAAAACACACAGATATATATGAGCTGTGCACAGAGTTACAGAACCTGAAAGACACAAACACATGATGAACAAACAAACAACCAGCAGGGAAACACAGAACGGTGACACCAGCACAGATGATCAGGGATAAACGGCAGGAAAAGGTGAGAGCGAGGTTTGTCTACCTTCAGAGAGGCCCGAGAGTACGGAGGCACCCTGCCGTCGTATTTCCCTGAGATGATCCCACAGGCGAGTGGTGACCACGTCATTGCCCCCACACCTGACGGAAACGTGATCATCATCAAAATTATCACTTCCTCATCGAACTTTAGTTCCTATTTTGTCTTTGATCAATTTTTGCCACACGAGGTACCTGCTGCACAAGTTTAAATCTCTTTAAAACTTTTTCTTTTAAACTAGATTTTAATTTGTGCCAGAAAGGACTTTTGAGAAATACTTTCTGTTCAAATTGGTATTTAAAACTCTGCATTGTTTGTGCAGAATGTGTGACCATTATATTGCAGTGACGTAACTTCTGCAGTCCCTCTGTACCTCAAACAATTCAAATGCATCACTCCTCACCTATCTTATGGAAGAGCTCAGGTAGCTGCACCTCCACCTTCTCTCTCTGGAACATGTGGTACTCGGCCTGCTCACAGATGGGAGGAATCTGGTTGAATTGTCGTGCCACAGAGTACGCTTCCTGAAAGGAAAAACATGGGATGAACAAGATTAGACAGTACTACATATATAGCATAAGTACCACAAATGATCACTAACATCGCAGACAACTTCTTTGTGTACAAAAAACTAAATTCCTCCGGCCATGTTGGAAGATAATATTTGCCCTGCCCTCTGTATCCCAGATTGTTTGGACCGTTGTCTACACTTATACACCAAGTCTCACCATTATCTCCATTGGGCTCCAGCGGGACGTTCCCCAGTACATGGCCATGCCTTGATTTATCACGTGGGTCATAGCTCGAACCGTTTCTGTAAAAATACACAAAAATGTTAAAAACACCACCAATGCTGGAGTCTTTCTGTTGTGTTGTATTTTCTCTATGTTTTTTCTCTCTGGCACTCCGTAGAGCAGACACAGTCCGGAGAGCCTACTGTGACTGTGTGCGCATCTGAGCTGCTCGTTCTTTATTATAATAACAGATGCTTTTGATATCATTTGCAATCCAAATGGCCTGGGCCATTCAGGAGAGAAGTGGAAAAGCTGATTATGTTAATCAGAATGGTTGAGTGATTCATTCTGATTAGGGTGACATCTATTCATAACAAGGCACACTTGAATGACGTTCATGCAAAAATCCACGAGAATCTGTTTCCGTTTAAATCTGCAACATGCTACAGGGGAACACAAAAAGAGCCCAGTGAAATAAATAAGAGTTGACAGGCATATTTACACCAGTTCAAATCTTTATTCATAGACAAAGCGTCTTCACAACGCTGACAAACTGGACTGCAGTTTATGTATTTTAAACAAAAGGGTTAAAAAAAATATGCTCGGTTCTATAAAATATATAAAAATGTCTTAGGGATTAGGTTAGTCTTCCATTAATGTGCTGACTTGCAGGCTTGACTGAATGTTACACAGATTAATCTCATGTTATTCTGTCAACACGTCGCTATATTCTATCCAATGCTATCAGATCAGATAGGAATTTCATTTTACAGCCATGTGACCCTGAGTGATGGCTGATAAAATCCCACATTTAACCAACTTTAATTTCCGTCTCCGGGGACGACTCGTTTCATTCGAATGGCGACCAAAATATCAAGCGTGTTTCATAACGAGACAGACAAGATCAGGAACACCCGAGCGCAATAAAAAAAAGGGGTTTTGTCGCCCCTCAATAATCCTCCCTCCATCCGTCCTTTTGCCTTGCTGATGGTGCCATTTCTGAAGAGTCTTTCAAACAACCAAACTGTCCTCCTTTCATCAAGTGGGTGCTTGGCTTTAGAGGGTTTGTCTGTAAACGCAGCTCACTTCCTCTTCACCCTGCACGTTGCCCCTCGGCTACTTCCAGAATAAAATATACCAGATGGTCCAAGTACTCTAGATTTGAAGACACAGACTCAAAGCTGTCTGCGTGAACTGTGTGCAATCTTTAAAGGGCATACGGGCAAAAGAATCGTGTCGACATTAACATCAAACAACGCTAGATTCTTCTGACTAACAAGACACTGAAGTATTGTGAAACAGCCGGAGCCGGTGAAGCACCCAACTGAAGTCAGAAGATGACCTCTGACCGAACTCTAACCCAAGGGGGAACTCTGACACAAGAGCAGATGCATGCTGTGTATCCAGCTGAGCCCACACACAGTTAGCACTTTGCCTTTTAAAGGTCTCCAGTATCAGTATCTATCCTGATTCTGACTGTGGGGGGTGGAAGCACCAGGACAACATGCAGCATTTAAAAATAGATTATTTCAGTTAAAAGAGGTCTTTATATTTGAGTCTTCATGTTGCAGTAGTCATAGGGACAGAAAATAATTTTTTTTTTTTTTAATGAGCAAAATCACAAAACATACGGAACACATGGTTGAGTGTGTGAGAGGGTAAGATAAAACGTTAAAAAGGTGATAATTCAAGAGCAATAAAAGGATACAGTTGAGACAATAAAGTTACCTTCCATGGGTGTATTAGGGTCCGGTCTGTTTGCAAAAACCACATCCACATAGTCTAACTGCAGTCTTTCTAGAGAGGCCTTTAAACCTGGAAATAAGAGCATCAGTTAGTAAATATTAGTGAACTGAAGTGCTGCATTAGTTCTTTAGAAAAACCCATTTATATACTGCATAATTATAAATGAGGAGGAGTGTCAAACTATTTGTCACAGGGTTATTGTAGCCATATGTTTTCTTGGCAACTCCAATAACCCCAAGAGTGTGTCATTTATTAAAAATGCAGCTTTGATTCCCTTAAGCCAAAGCAACTAATTAGGAAGTATTTTGTTGTTGCAGTGTCTTCATTTAATCCAATAATCTGCCGCGCTGCTATACTTACCTTCTATAATGTGTTTTCGGGATAAACCTCTTTCAGTCTCCGCTCTACAAAATAAATAAATAAGTAATTATAAATAATAATTTGAAATACGACAATGATAATATGATATCATATATCCTTAGTGAAATATGCTCTAGTAAAATGTTCCAGCTTTATCGAAAGTACCTGACAAAAGATCAGTTTGGATGACACATGATCCCATTACCAGGAGCATCAAACAAGTCGAGAGAAATTACACAGGAGGATTGTTTCTCATTTGGACACGCAATGCTGAGTCAAAGAAGCAACCAGATGAAACTTACTTTCCACCCCAGAAGATCTTTGTCGTTATCACCAGACTTGAACGTCTGAAAATAGAAAAACGAGCGCACATCTGTTATAACACCTGCCAAACACAAAGAATTATAGCAACAACAAAAAATAAATAAAGCCTCCTGTATTGGGAGTTGGTGTTATCTAAGGTCTAACACAAACCGTATATTATATTTATTAACAGCTAGGATGAAAAGCTCCTACACATCCTTTGAGTAATCGTGCATTTCTACCTTATTCTTTCAATGTCACACGCGCCCACGTCCCACAATAAGTGTGACTGTGCCAGTGCCAATGAATGAGCCTTGCGGGCGTATAACCTGACGGAGCTATATAATACAAATGCCAAGGCAGGACAGACAAAGTAGAAGACAAGGCACTAGAAGTTCATCCATTATTCAGCATCTTTGAGGAGGGACACAGGAGTGTGGGCATGGCACGGCTGCCTGCATTAATCTTTCATCTCCCTACCATACCTTTCCAGTTCACAACACACTGTCTATCCCAATATGTGCAAAGAAGGAGATGATACAAGATTAAGGAAAGCTGGCTGGGACGGAAATTAAAAACCACTAAACTCAATTAAAGTGTGCCTCATACCTCCATCCTTTCTTCTTTATGATGTTTCCGAGCACCACCTCTGCCCTGCGAAGCAGGCGGAGAGAAGGCATGATTAAATAAAGATAGTCTTGAAATGCTAAGATGGTTTACACCCGACTGTCTGGGGAAGGATTTCAAGCCCTGAATGAAAGAAAGCAGTCTGCACACATACTGTATAATGCATATAAGAGTGCCGTCATTGAAAAGAGAGCCTGTTCAGAACCGGTGAGTGTGGATTAGCTACCAGGTCAGAGTCAGTGGGTCCTGGGCCCAAGCTGTGCTGCGGAGCTACCACCATGTCACAGAAGCCACAGGGGTGCTAATGAGTAACAACGTGGGGCTCATTAGGGCCGGGCAGAAGACTGTCAGTAGGATGTCTCTCCAGTCGTCTCACTCGGACAAATAATGAGGCGCCACCTCGTAACACAGTTTCACATAAAATGGTTTCAGATTCATTTCGGGTGCACTGATGAATAAAGGTAGCCACTCCGATCGATGCCGTTTTCAAATAAATTATGTTTTGTTGCCAAGTGTAAAATGTGTGTTGAAAACTTTTATCATTTATCTCATGACACAGTGCGTTAGTGCTGCTTCCAGTGGCGGTGCGTCTGTGTCGAGTGGTGAGACAGTCAGACAAATGGTTGTGGTAATAAGATGGGGCTAAACTACAGATTGTGATTTCGTAACATTTTAGTAAACTAAACGATTATATCGAGAAAATGATCTGCAGATTAATGGATGATGAAATTAATCGTTAGTTGCAGACCTAGTCTGGTTAGCGGGACGCCGGTAAACCCCTACTGATGCTGCTGAACTGACCTGATAACCAGTGGGAGACACTGTAACGAGACCTCGCTGCACTGAACAAACAGCCATCATCTTTCTCCCTTTTCAGCTCTGTTGATATTTCATGCAAAAAGCTTTTATTGTGAAATGCTTTAAACATTTATTTTAATTATTTTTTAATCTGTCTTCTCCTTGTCAGGATGAGTTATTGGCGGTTGACTAAAAGATCTTCTCAATGTGAATCTTCACACATTTTGCTGTGTCATGCTGTATACTGATACCAGACGATCTTATTGTTATATACTGTATTGGTGCATAGATGCTTGTAAAGGGTAAGTAAGGATGTGAAAATGCAAATAACTCATAAATATATGAATATTATTATTTTTATCCCGAGGATATTTGTGATATTGTTAAGTTAAGTTTCCCATTTTGTGTGCCTGTGGGTTTTGGATCTTTAATATTAAACCCTACACGTGTTTTCATTATTTATCGTGTTCCTCTTTTGTCACTTGAAAAGGTAAATTCAGTAACACATTAAAAGTCTGCTGATCCAATAAGCAGCACTTCGACTAGCTGTTTCAGACCCTGCCAGCTGGACCCATACCTTTTTAAAAAACAAGAACACAAACGCTCCCCTGTGAGCAATAATGTGTGTGTGTGTGTGTGTGTGTGTCTCCGGCAAACACCCACACAGTACACTGTGTGCTGCCCTTCTGAAATGTGAGTAATTTGAGAGCCCAAACACAAGGTACAGTGTGCCTTGAGCAGGTTGACTTTCTTCATCCATTCATTAATTAGGTCTTTATTCAAGTGCAGTCGATGTTATGACTTGCGGCACAAACCACGCCATTATGCTACATTATTCATGGATTTACAATATTTTATTACTTTCAGATTTCTCTGTAATTATGCGTCCAATTTGCCACCAGTTTTACACAATATCGTGCAATTACTATGCATCTAGAGCAAAATGTCTAAGCCTGAAAGAAAATGAAGGAAATTCTGTTCTGCCAATTACTCGTGTACTTTTAAATGCTTTGACACCATATGTGTTTGCTGATAAGCACAGCATGTTTATTTGTGCAATTACACGTTTATTTATATTTCTGAGAAACAATAAGCCTGCATATGGGATGGATACACCAGTTAAGAATCACAATCAGTATCTAAATATCTCCCTGTGTTGAATGTTTGTTTTGTGACTGTTTCGCTGTTTTGTAGGGCTAAGCCAGGACAAACACGGTAAAACAAACAGCCAACAACTGCCAAGCTACCGTGCGCGATCAGGGCGAGAAGTGCGAGAACAGCTTACAAACCTCGTTTATCGGTCCACGGGTGCAACACAGAATCAATATTGCGGCAGCCTGACTGCACAGCCACCAACACCACTTCATGTTCTGAGTCTGATGAAGGAATCGCAGTAAGCCAGAACCCAGGACTTCACATGAAAGTTTTTTTCATTCTGATGTGCAGAAGTGTGCGATTTGTTCTACCCCTGTGTTTGACTGTAATATAAGCTCCTGGGGAGCTGCTTTGCATTGCAAGCTGTCAGGATTAACACCTGTGCGACACGTACTGAGCTGGGTGACGTGCTGTCACAAACGTGTGTAGTGCTGAACAGATTTGTCCTTCCTGTCGAACTGCGGTTTGTTTTGAGCGGTAGCGCTGTGATCAAACTCAGAGTTGCTAATACGTCTGTGTCAAAGATCAACTTTTTCCGGCTCCGTCCTAAAACAACAAGGCAAACAGATTGTTGAAAGCTCCCCAGAACAATGAAGCATGCAGTAATGACGTTTAGCAGCTGCTGATGCATTAGATTAGAAATTAGGAAAACTACTGAGACCTACTGCATGTTTCTTGTGTTTTTGTTTTCTTTTGTGAGGCACTGGCACTCTGACGCATCTCGCCAAACATAATGGCAATACTAGAATATTCTTGAGAGGATTAAAAAAAAAAGGGACTTTGTGCGGTTAATCAGAGATACTGTTTGCAAAGGATAATCCCTTAGATTATTTCAAAGCACCCAAGTTACTACAAAGCCAGATTAATCCATGCTAGTAGTTAAACCATCACTACATACAACAATAAGACAACACAATGCTGCTTTCTGAAGTTAAAAATGTCATCACTGGCCATCCTGTAAATTTAGAGTATGAATATCTGAAGCCACATGAATGTTACTGCAACAATGACAAGGTGTTGATAAAAAGGACGACCCTGATTTCAGATCCAGGATCAGACCCAGGACAGAGACATCTGCCGTGTCCCTTAATAGGTCACTGGAACTACTTTCTGCCAACAAAATAATCCCAATGAAAACTGTTGACGTTGATGTTTGTGGATTGTGGAGTAACGAGGACTTTGTTTCTAAAAAGACAAAACAAATTGCTGATGAGATGCTTTTGGTAATTTTTCTCTTCTCCAAAGTTGCTCAAACAAAATTCTATGTACGTCCATTGTACTTGGGTGGTGGCAGAGGTTCTCAGATCAAACTGAAACTAATAGCATGGTTACACACCTATAGTAGTGTCAAATATGTTTTGTGATATGGGTAACCTGACCCTTTAAGCATCAGTTATTTCCTTGAACATGAACTGGATCGTGCTTGCACCCGACACTCAGGCACGGCAACTGTAACTAGTATATAATCTCTACCTGGTGCTTTTATAATCAGTCACAGTTGAGTAATATTTGGTGTTGCGGCTCACTGCTAAGTGACCTGTGGCAGAAGCTATACTCACTTCCCAGCAGCGTAGACCTCCGCTGTGTCAAACAGATTGATGCCATTTTCGTAGGCCAGAGTCATCAGCTGCTCTGCCATCTGTTGAGAGAGCAGGGGACAAGGAACAAATAAGGGGGGAGATGGGGTGAGAGATCAGGGATGTGAGGTGTTAGGACTTTTCAATGATTAAGCTCCTTCACAAGACTTAAGAAGCCTGCAATGGCTTTGCCATCTTATTACATATGTTTATTCTCTGGCTGTTGACTCCCACTGGCAGTATGTTTTCACTATAAGTAAAAATAGGCTTCGTGAGGAATCCAGGATATGCCAGACCATATGGAAGGGTTTCCATTCCTGAGCGTTGACTGATGGAAGATGACAAAATTCCATCTGCTCTCACCTCATCCGTTATCTGTCCACCGAACGTCACCCATGTTCCTACAGAGGATGACAGGGAGGTGGGGGGGGAGCAGGTGAGCGAGTTAGCAGTGATACTGTAAATTCTGCACAAGTGATACGGCACATAGTGTACAAAAAACAAGCTAAGAAAAGGCACCGAGTTTGGATAATGTACTTGAGCCATTTCATAACATGTGCAGGGCCACTGAAACTTTCCATTGAACTTAAATATTCTCTTCTGCCTATTTGAGGATAAAGGGCCGTGAGCTTATGAGTTCCCCTCACAAATCTGTTATGCAAAGTCTTTGGGGTACCGCAAACTACTCAGTGTGTCTCATGATCCAAGAGACTCTTACCTAATCCAAGGCAGGACACCCGCAGGCCCGACTTCCCAAGGTTTCTGTCAAAACAGAGAGAATTACATTAACATTAACGCAGCACTGAGGTGGCAGTGATGTGTGATATTTTGCACTCCGGCGGTGGCTGTGACCATTAGAGCAGGACATTGTTTGTTTTTTTTTTACTTCGATTGGTTGATTAAATATATAAATAAATAAAACAACCCTATCACTTTTCTATAATGTGAGAAATGTCTGTTCTTACGGCACTAGAAGCTTACAGTCGTGGAAGCTGAGAAGAACAGGGCTTTGTATGGATTTGAAGCAAGCCCGGTCTACTGCAGCACTGACACATGTAGATCGGATGGGTAAGGAAGGACAGAAACACATGTGCTGATAGTGAGTATGTGTGCGTGTGTGTGCGCAGTGAAATGTCAGGGGAAAGTCAAAGACAGGAAGTGGGTCTTAAGCAGGCCCACCATGACATCCACGAAAAATTTCTAACGGCACACCAGGATCCCATAAGCGCCATCTGACTAAAATCCCCCGCAGCATCGCGGAAGCTTGACTACTTACACAACAACTTGCTCCTAAAGCTGGCGTCTCTGAAACTATCACAGCCTAGACAGACCCCTCTGCTGACAATCGCGGCTTTTCTGAGTCTACGGTTCCTAGTTAAAAGGCAGCATCATAACAGATGCTTATGGCTGTGGCTCAGGAGGTAGAGCTGGTCGTCCATTAATCCCAAGGTTGGCGATTCAATTCATATATCGAAGTGTCCTTGGGCAAGACACTGAACTCTATTGTTGCTCCCGATGAAGGCCAGCACCTTGCAAGTCAGCTCCATTGCCACCGGTATGTCAATGTCTGTGTGATTGAGACCAATCTGTAAAGCTCTTTAGGAACAGTTAAGGTTGAAAAGCGTCACATAAGTGAAGTCAATTTACCATTTGCAGATTTGTTATGAGCACTGACATAACTGACCTGGTTGAATTAGTCGAATTTAGTGGGATTTGGAGTGTGTCGACAGACCTTAATAGTTCTGTTGCTTCAGATATCTCTGATCTAAGAAACGATTAAACTTACAAATTGAAGTGTGCTACTTCTGGTCAACCTCCTTCAACAGATAAGCTGGAAGTCTAAAGAGATAAAAGAAATGTGGAATCAGAGATGATGTAACATGTGCAGGAGTCAAAGTGAGCGTGTGGGAGGATATCTAATTTATTTTTATAAGACTGCTTGTATAGAAATACAGAGGAAATGAAAAGGAGTAGAGAGGGAGACAGAGGATAGGTGTGCTGTGTGTGTGTGTGCAGATGTGTGTTATATGACTGCTTGCGACTGCATGTGTGTGTGGGTGTTTTGTGAAGCCATGATAACATTGCTGAATTGCTGTGGTGACTAACAAAACACTTCTTTCGATGTGGTCTAAACACCAAGTCCAAAAACACTGACTAAACCATTTAAAATAAATATGGAAATTTCAACAGTATCACATCCCTGCAAAGTAGGCTAAGTTGGCTGCATTTGTGTGGTAGTGAAAGGGGGGGGGCTCTTAAGAAATTGTTTTTAAGTTTCTTTTTGATGCATCTCCATATACAGTTCTTTCTATTTTGGAAAAGTTAATCCAGTTAAATGTTCACTACATCATCCAACATCATTAGTTGCACTCTTTCTTCACTGAACCACCGTGGATGTCAACAGAGTCTCTCCTTTCATTGATATTTTTTGTTTTCTATTTCAAAACCCCACAACACAGAAAAAAAATCGACCATTTGTCTGAGCCATCGGCGGTTTCAGTGAGATCGAGCGATATTGAAAAATAATGAAATCATATCCGGTTTGTGTATTTTGAAAGTATAGCATTTGTGTCAAACTACAAAGAGCCTCATTAAAAAGATCTTATTTGGTCAGTGAGGTCTGTAATCGTGTTACAGTTTGAATCCGAGAGAGCCTGATGATGTCATGTATAGGAGCCCGCTGACTTAAAAGCAAACGCAGTCAGTCATGAGGGAGAAGAGAGTGATAAGAGAATCTAGTGGGACCACGTGCCCTTACGGTACAAGGTTAACACAAGTCCCCTCTGGCAAACCACTGGAGCTGATCTACAATTAACTGCCTCTTAATTGTATGAGTAAAGTACCTCCTCAAGGGGGGGGGGGGGGGGGGGGGGGGGGCGGCCC
>JAVQJL010033746.1:0-101173 GCA_036024295.1 Nannoperca obscura
GGGAACGTTGGGTCTTTGTGTGTGTGGAAGTTGGTCTCGACCGGCTCCATGTGATTGAGTGCCCTGAGATAACTTTGTTATGATATGGCACTATATAAATAAAATTGAATTGAATTGAATTCCTTCATCATAAACATTTGCAAAGTTAATTAAAATATATACTTAAAATCCTACATTGTTGACCTGCATGTTGCTACTGATCTCTGCATCTTACCGCAATCAACAACCGATAAGCAGAATAGCATGAAACTGATGGCAGGATGTAAATGTGCTCACGCATGTACACCATACAATACAACAATACAATACAACAGTGATACATTCTCTTGCAGTTAGACATATGGCTGCCAACACGTTTTCAGTGGCCATATTTTATGCAAATTGGGAATACAAATTGGGTATATTATATTAAATTTAACGTTCATTCAAAGATTTTTAATCACTATATCTCAGTCAACTACAGTTGATTAACTTTCCATGATTAACATTTCCGTGCTTTGATTTTTGTCCTGCCTTAATTACTTTTGACAAACACCAGCAACTATGAGATAACAAGAAACACATTTACTGAATGTGAAGTCGGACTATTTGCTGCTGCCTTCCTAACCGGACAGTGTTGTAGTTCCCACACTGGATCGCAAGCAGTCCTCCTGATAGTCGAAGGTGTGTGTGTGGTCAGATCAATAGATAGGCCCTTACGGGAATATTACCTAACTGTGATAACTGAGTAATATTACCAGCTCTGCTATAGGAACGCTCTATTGATTATGTGGTCAATATCAAAGAGCAAATATCAAAGGCTGCACATGAAGCTCCTCAATGATGGACTATCCTGTTTTTACCAACCATTTAAAAGGAGAGAAAATTCGATAGCAATCTAAGACTACTATCAATTTCCGGCAGTTGATGTGTTTTTGTTGTTCACAAACGTGTCCTTGCTAGTGTTAGGTTTCTGCTGCACTTTATGTAAAAATACAATCATGGGCATATTCATGTATTCATGTTACACTGAAGAGCCACGTCACGTGTTGGTGCACCTTCAACCTTTGATTATTTCACCTCTTTATGGCCCTCCTTTAGTAGCTATTGGATGTTTGAATTTGGCAAATTCTAACAACATGACAGATGTCTTAATTTCACCAAAGGGAGCTTTTGATTCCTACAGGAGGAGTGCCCACACAACAGCACTGATTGACAGACTCCAGCACAGAAAAACTAAGTTTAGAAGCCTGTAGGCAGGAGCACAGAGAGGGTGAGCGCCACATGGAGTTTGAATTATAATAGACTATAAGCAATCACACAGGCACAGACCCTCCCTTCCAGCCACATATTCACAATGACAATGCTCATGTTTTGGAGGTTTAACATTTTTCATGTTCACCATCTTAGTTTAGCATATTAACATGCTAGCATTTGCTAATTAGCAGTAAAGACAAAGTACAGGTGAACGTTGATTGGAATGTCATATATCAAAGTATTGGAGAACTTGAAATGTTGACCAGATGCTGCTGCTGTATGAAAAGTCAGAGAATGTCATGGCACTTTCCTCCAAAAGATGTCCCTCAAAACCACTCATTTTAATCTCACGGTGGTGCTATGGGAAAAGTCAGTGCTTCACCAAGTCATGAAACCATGAATGTCATCTGGTAGACACAGATATTTCACTGGATAAGTGAAAACTTACTACTGGTGCTAGAGAAAAAGGCAGTTAGATTCATCCACTGGGGACCATCAACATCTGCAGGAAATGCCAAGGCAGTCCATCTAATAGCTGTTGATATTCTTCAGTCTGGACTAAAGTGATGGACTGACAGACCTACATCGCCATCCTTAGAGGAGTGCAAGCAGAAGAGTCGGGGACTTTGCATGTGCACCTCTGTGTGAATGTAATTGTGCAGCTAAGGCTTCAAGCTTCAAGCTTTTTTTTCTGCAGCCTGTGGATCCATAAAAGTCACAGGATAGATGAAAAGCACACCTGGCTCAAAGTGATGCATTTTCACCTGGAGGTCTATCTGAAAGATGAAGAGTCAGTCGTGGAGAACATTTCATCCAGTTTTGGTTGTTCAGCCATTGTAGGGCTTACAGCCATCCTCCATGGCTGCAGAGGGCCCCTCTTTGGTGGGGTGTATTTCCATGATCTTCGTGTTGTTGTGCTGTCGTCGTAACATTAGGTGTTTCAGGAGGTTTGAAGTTGTGTTTTTGTAACCATCTCCCAAGCTAGCCTGCTGCTGCCACAATGACGAAAACAAATACAAGTACAAGTACAACAAAAGTAAGGTTGTAACGAGATGTTTCTTGGGGCGTAACTGTAATATTTTTTCTGAAATTGTATTGTTACTGGAAAAAGCAGTGTGACCCATCATTGTCTGGAAGAAAAGCCTGCAGTGGTCTGACATCATTGTCACTAGACGTGCATTCTGGTATCTTTAGTACGAGACTCTTCCAGTGTGTGTGTGTGTGTGTGTGTGTGTGTGTGTGAGAAGTGCCAGTGTATGTCAAAGCCCTGCTGGGTATAGTGGTTAACTGTTGTCAGTCCTACATATCTTATGGATCCCACATAGTTATGTGAAGGTTCATGTGTTGTATTTACTGCCCCTAAAGAGAAATACATCTGTTGCTGATCAATAGCATCTGTCCTCCGGCGTCCGTTAAAGCTGGTAAATGTTACCAGCATGTTTCTACTACAAGCCAGGCTAAATCAGCTCAGAACCAAAGGTCTCCAACCGTGGACCTTCATTATGAAATGTACAAAAATAATGCTGGTAAAATGCAGATAAAAAAAAGGTTATAGTGGGAGAGAGTTTGTTTTTGTCTATATTCTTTCCACAAACACAGATTCAAGACCAGTTCAAGTCACATGGCTCAGGTAGTGTATTGTGCACTGAATATGCATCCAGTAGTTCAATGCAGTGTATCGGTGTTTTGTTGCACAATACAAATTAAATACACTATCATGACTTTGAAAATGTTAGTTAATTAGTAAAAGCAACTATTTAGAATTCCAAAAGGTGAAATTTGTTTTATAATTAGTCAAGGCAGTGAAATTCACCCCAGCACATGCATACTCTGTATACACCACATATTATTAAATACATTGTTATATTCTTGTGGACATGCAGCAATTGAAAAGAAACAAAGAGGCTGAGGTCAAGGTAGAAAAGAAGGAATAGGAAATAGAAGGGTAGACACTCTTATATCCATGCTTTTCAAGCTGAATTTTCTGCCCATTCAACTATTTGAACTTTAGGGACATGCTGCTGGAATTGTTCATGAAAAAACATGCAGAAACAAAGCCACATAAGTACTTCTGCTGTGAGCCTGTCAATTGGCTGGGAAGGTTTTTTGCTCTCTCTCAAAATGGCAGCAGTGTCCAGTCACCTGTGAATCTGACAGTCCATTTACACATAGAGTAGCTGATTTCATGCCGCCCTGGCCTTGCAGTACACAGGCATGTTTAGACGCTCTCAACGGCTAGATGATGTGTTGTTTACTCGGCCCACAAGGGCTTGGAAATGACGAGAAAAGATATACAGATAACCTTTGACACATCCCAGCGTCTGTTTTTTCCCCATTCCGTTGTATAACAGTTGATGTCTTATTTTGACACACTGTGTTTCATGCGATAGCTGTTCAAATACATATTTTGGCAGCAATAAGCATATTTATTTTTATGGAGGTGCAACCTTAAGAACTGAGTTATCATTGGATTCTCAGTCTCTCGGAAGCAGCTTTTGCTTTTCAATCATGCTCGGGAGCCCTCAGTCAACAATACAGCTCGCTTTCTTACACTGGACTTACACAGTCCTGGCACAGCCTGCCCACCACAAGTGAGCCATGCTAACGTCAAAATCATACAATCTTAGTCATGCCATCATGTTACATGAGTTGACATGATAAAAATGATTACATAAAATCTGGTATGGCTTCAGCAACTCATCAGTAAAAGCAACATTTATGACCGTGGCTGAAAATAAAATTGCTGTGTAAAAATCAGTGCATCAGATCAAATTTAAAATCATTGCCAATGCCTCCTATCACAGCTGAAGCAAGTCTGGGCCAAAGTAAAGAAGTGTAGACTGTTCAAAATAGAGTGAGGTCACTGCACTTAAATGATAATTCAGGTTTATTACAGCATGGGTCTTATTTTTATTGTTTCAGCCATCCTTTCCATCTGTGATGGTAATATTCTAACCCAAAAGTAATTCCAACATTGCTATAACAAAGTCAGACGGGGCAAAAAACACAAGCACTCAGACAAACCAATTATCTAAAGCACTTTATTTAGAGGTAGAACCAAAAGCAAGCATGCCCACGATGTCAGACGTAATCCCTGACTCCACAGTAAAGCGCACACATGCACTAATGGCAGACGCAATGGGTCAAGGAACTGTTGTTTTTCCTTTGTTTTCTCTTCCAAATTTGTTTCATTCATGCTTTGCAATCATGGGCTCATTCACAGCTGTTTGGTTATTATTGATCTAACTAAAATGTTATGTAATATATGTAATGTGTATGCATATTAAGGAATTGTTATTGCTGCTCTGAACTCTATAACAATTAGCTATAAATGGTGACATTAACTTGATGTAATTGAACTGTATGTAGGGCGAACCAAGTCTCAAGCCCTTAGTTCCATTTGCTAGATATCCAATAAGGAGCGATCACACATTGGAAGCATTTTTGGCAGTATAAAGGGCCTTTTTCCTGTTTGAAGCCTCTTGTGCACTACTGATGTGCACCTCACATTTTATTTACTCTGCAAATTGTGGGAAAAAAGGGTGCACCTTCCAAACTGAACCTTGAGCAACAAAATGAAGCTATTTGATCTGCAGACAGAAAAACATTAAAAACATTAGTGCCTGAACATAGTTTGTTGATCATTATGAGACACAGTAACCTATAATATCAGTGAACCATGCTGACTCACTCAAGTGACAGACTGATTACACGGTTGCCTCTCATTGTGCTAAACACGTCACTGTTATCGGAATCACAAAGCATCACAGTGTCCTGCTAACAGTAACAGGATGGAGCCTTCTTCTTCTTACTTCTCATTGGTCAGCTGGCTTTCCATTTGTAAATAGAGATTTCAAATTTCTCCATCATTTGGTTATTACCCAACAGTTATTCTGAAAAATGGGTGGGTTTTAATTGATGAAAAATGAAAAGCCAACAAATCAGATTGGAAATGTTAAATCATCTCCTCCTAAACTATGGTCTCACAACAGCAACATAAAATCAAACAGTTCAATGGATATTTAAATTGTTGTTAGGTTTAGGAGATGGAGAATTTTCTGAAAATATTACCTCTTCATCCTTCTTTTTTTAGAAAACTTCAAAATCGCTAAATATGGTGATTTTTGATTTTGTTTCTTTTGTCTGCAATCCAATGGGTCGATATATGGATTGTGAATGATCCTATAATGCTTTCAACAAGTCTTTGTTCATGCTGGCAACGATATCAAATGTACAGGGTTTGTACAGCTTTAAGAGTAAAATTCAATCACTTTTCAAGCACTTTCAAGGTACCTTAACCATACATTTCCAGACACTTGAAGCATAAATCATCACATCTGACATGTTAACAATAAATGCAAATTTAAAAAAAAATAAAGTTTACAGAATTCCTTCATACTGTCAACAAACCAACATAACAAGATTGTTTTATTTAAAATAGTAAAGGTAGTATATTCAAATCCAAGCACATTCCTAACCTTGAACACAATGTTTAAAATAAAGCATTTTCCAAACTTTAAGACTTTGTGCAAGCCCTGAATGTTGCAATTTTTTCACATCTGATCTGAAAATGGTCCAGATTTAAGACATTCAAGTAAAATAAAAAAATAATAATAATTTGAGTGCCACTGCATGAAAGAAAAATGCAAGAAGACTAAAAAAGAAAATGACATAGTACAAAAGGTCACAAAGAAACCAGTGGCTTTTAAAATAATCTTAGGAGCCACGACCCACAGTCACTACTTCTGACTTTGAGTATCGATCATCTTTCGAAACCTCTATGTGCTTTTGATGACAATTTCTGTGAAAGAAAGGTCTGCTGTCTTGTTGCCCATTTCCTCCCAAGATAAAACTGACCCAATTTCACAGTGTAATAATACCTCAATTACCTTACAATAGGCAGCTACGACGTCAGGGCTACAAAGCCATTACTTGTAGAAATTACATCTCAGCATGCCATCTTTCACTCCGCTGCTGTCATCGCTCTGTGGTGGCTCACCAAGTTGGGGAGCATTTTTTTGGGTTTCAGCTTTCTTTCCTGAAAGTGTATGATATAAACTTACATTTTTGTTTCTTTGGTTTAATAAGGACCAAAGTCTACGCCAGGATTCCACCTGCACCGCGAAGACATCAGTCACGTTGTGAGGTCTTTCCAGCTGTCAGATTATAAATTGACAGAGGACATTTAGAAATTATGTATCTACTGTACAACACCCACTGAATGCATGATGTATAACTTTACAATGATTACAAGCTCCAATGTAGTCTAACATGATAAAAATATCGAGCTTCCTGGCTCTGGAGTGTGGAGTTGGGTCCATGTGTTGTCAGTGGTACCACTCTTGGCTTTAGAGATAAAAACCCTAATCGGACCATAATTAGACACAGTCTTTTCATTGAAGCCATAGGAAAAACGCATCACCAGCTAATGTCAATAACTGTGTCATCGCATCCAAGGTCTGTCTTGCCAAATTACATAACATTAATAATGTGTAATTATGGGGAAAAGATTGAAGTGTCACTGTGCCGAATGGAGAAATTAAATGCTTCCCAGCAAGAGGGAATGTAATCCTGAGACACGCTCTCAATGAGGGGTGGCTTCATCTGGCTTCACTTGTCTGTATTATGGAGCTTTGTTAAGTCACTCTTGATATATGTGTGGTTGCTGTTATTTTTGCTGATTGTTTGCTTGACTGATACTGTTACACTGGTCGTTATAGGCTGTCAACAACATCCACATTAGGTAAAGGCATTTTTAATGAGCAGCACGAGGTTTATCCGACCTGCCAGAGAGATGTGTTGATGATTCAGTCCAGTAATTTTTAATTAATACAAACAACACCTTGCAGTGCTTTACATAAATTGTAAAGTTAAACATACTGTAGCTGGCGTACATGTTTGATGTGCTTTTAAATACCTGAAAATTTATTTCTGTGCTGTTTTCACTAAAATGTAACACTTAATAATGCTTGTTATGATGGTGGTCCACCACTTCGGCCCAGAATGCAATATCGCAACAACTACTGCATGGATTGCCATGAAATTTGGTACAGACGTTTGCAGTGTCCAGAGGATGAACCCTAACTACTTTAGTCCCCTGAGTTTTTATCTAGCACCAGCAGCAGCAAGTTGTAATCATCAAGTAAAATGTCTCAACTATCATCCATCTACCATTATGGATTGGCAACACAATTTGGTATAGATATAGGAGGAATCATAATGACTTGGTTGATCCCCTGACTTTTCCTTAAGTGCTGTGAGGTTCACATTTTGTGGTTTTAAGTGAAATACCCCAACAACTATTGGATGGATTGCCATAAAAGTTGATAAAGGCATTCACGTCCCCCTCAGGATCAATTGCAAGATCCCTTAACAAGCACCATTAGTAGAGGTCAAGGTGCAGTAGCCAAAAGCTTTCTTGTAATCAGTTTCTTCCTATTATTATTAGTGTGATTGCAGTGTGTGCATCCTCCTGTTTCCCTCCACTGTCTGTTGTTATGAACTCACATAGTGACACTTATGCTTTAAAAGTTTAATAATAATAATAGTAATAATAATGACTTTATTAAAGACACAAAAAGATGATAGCAATACATTTGCTTTCAACTTTATAATGAAAACACAGAAATCCAGTGTTCCATAGACTAAGAAGCCAGTCACACAGATTGCCAGTAAGAACAGTGTTTTTTGCTAGAATATTTTAGATGTTCAGCAGTTTAATAATAATGCATTTTTAATGCACTTATCAAAACAATGCGCTTAGACCCCACTTATTGAAGCTTGCAAAATGTATGGATTAATGAGCTTCAGTAATCTGATGTCTCCCACATTAACACATAAAATAATACATTTAAGTTCAATGCATGTGATTTAGCCAAGATAAAGACAGTGTGTGCCATCCCGTAATCGCACTGCGCACTGGCGTGGCGTGGCATCATTCCCTGAGTCACAATAACTAATTGTTAAACAAATCTACGATCTGCTGACTATTACTTCTAACTTCAGTGAATGAACCCACCACCTTTTCGAGATAAAAGTGGTTGCTCGGACATTTGTGTTTCCACTGCAAAGGCCTCTACAGTTCGAAAGGTCTGTTTGTAGTCCAATACACACCCACACGTATCCCTTTATAATTTTTTGCTAGCCTAATTACTTGCAGTGGGTAAAGGCTGTGACCTCATAGTTATCATTAAGGTACAGAAAGTGGTGCACAATACTGTTTTGTACGTGCAAGGGCAGCATTATGAATACAAGACTCACAAAGGTCAAGGGAGAAGAAAAACATTTATAATGTATGAACTATACAAAAAAGCCTTTTAATTAGGTAATTTTAAAAAACAACCTTTACATGGATGGAGTCATGGGTATAAGATTGATTCATCTTTTGTTGCGCGTTAAGCTGCAGAAGCAGCTTTCTGCATGCTATTTATACACACATCTGCTGTTTCCTGGCTATCTCTCTCTCATTTTGTGTTTTTGACAATGCTATCAAAGGTATAATTCAAAGCCTCTATGTGGCTAAAGTACACCTGCTCCCTGAGAAAGAGCAGCACAACAGCATCCTCGGAGAGCTGCTGTGCCACAGAGAGAAAGCTCCTGAGAGGGCCAACACTGATAAATCTCACACATTTCCTCTGTGATGTGAGAGAGACCTAAAGAGGAAGGCACTTCATCACCGGGAAAGGCCCTCTCCGATCTGCCTTCAGCACTTCTCGCCTTAATACGGAAGAGGAAATGGCACTAATAATGTTTTCGGGCATGTTTGGTTTTGGGGAAATGGTTTCATATATCAGTTTCATGGGAGATGGGGGAAGGGGCTGTTGATGTGGATGCCTGGTTACAGCAGGAAGTGCCACATTGAAGAATTTCACTTTTTCGATTGGGTCTTTGAATTATGCTTGTTGGCCTATTTTATTACACACTTCAATATGAAATTTCACTTGTCTGGCTTTGTTTACTTTTTTATGTCTTTTATTCGTGACAATATCATAAAACATTTCAGCACAATGTGATTTTGAGAGGACTGCCAATATTTGCGCTGACATGTCTGCTCCAAAATAGCTATTTTGAACATCACGTGACACTCGCATGGATTTGGCAAATGCTCATGTTGACTTTATTGCACAGTTTATTTTCGAGTCAAATGGCACTCCGGTAAGCTACTCCTGTACTCATAAGAATTCATCGAATGTATGCAGTGTGATCTTGCTCATTATGTGACTTTGCCGTGGTGCAGAGACTCCAGGAGGAGTCTTTGTCAGGAGTTTTGTTTCTCATTACCCAGAGGGCTTCAGCGCTCCATATTTCTTCTGCAGCAAGTCCCCAGGTTATACCAGTGTTATCTCTTTATTGCCTTCCCCTCCCTCCGAACTAAAAGACACCGTTGGCATTGATTAAGGTGCGCTAAGAACCTGCTTATGTGTTTAAATTATCTGTGCCTAATGCTCGGGGCAAGCGTTTGCAGCGGCGCCCTGGGACGGCATTATTCCAGTGATGGAAATTCTTTGAGGATCACAGCTTTGCATCCTATTTGGTTGCATAGCCGCAAGAGATGCCACAGGGTATGAAGGCCATTATAAATACATTGATTAATTCTTAAGCTCTGATAGATGAGGTAAAGTTAAGGGAGATGAAGAAGCAACAAAAGAACTCATGAAACCATCACTCACATTGTTCAGTATAAGCTTTGCGCTCCAATTATAATACAGTTGCTGTACTATAATTGTACACATTTGAAATAGCCCTGAACAATAACAGTACATAAGAATTCCATAGTTTCATATTAAACAGTCTATGTCGGGAAAGAGGACAATCTCCCCTGTGGCATTTTACATTCCCTTATCCCTGAATGTATTGCAGTGGGACTTATTTGTCTATATCAGTGTTTTTCTCCATCGAGTCCCTCTTGTGAAAGCATTTGTTATATAGATTTGAGGAAAACTCTTGGTTTTGCTTTCTTTTGTTCAACTGCGCACTCTGAACTTTTGGGTCTATTGATTGTGTGGAAAGTGTAATACTAAACTTTCCTGTGCCCACACAGTGGTGTGGCTGACTTTAAAGGCTGCAGAAATTTTGCTGCTGGCTGAATGGACTGTATAACTGTATTTCTGACAGGCTAAAGCAGTGCACACTAACAATATGGGTTTTTATTGGTATAGATATAGTTCAATAATGAATGAATGTGTAACATCCCAGTACCCTACTTTGTGGCTAAAGCCCTTTTTAATCCCCAAAGTAGACTACAGTCTTCGTTTAGAGACCCCCAAAGGTCTTCTGGTCACTCTGGGGTCTATCTAACCTTTAATCCAAAGTCATGTCCAAACATTTGTACATGATACACTTATTTACAGGTTACTCAAGCTAACTTTATGCTAGCAGATATTTATCAGCAACTTAGCGAAATTAGTATCCATTTGTGCCCATATGAGAAATGCCTAGACCCCAGTACTGCTAACACACAAATGAGCTAGCATCAAATCTGATAAACCCAACACAGAAGGGAAGGAGAGTGTGATTGTGTCTGAAACGTTCTCCAACCTGCCAATCATACCTCTCTTCTCACTTGGGTTCACATTCCCAAATGAATTTATGTTTTATCAAATCACTTCAAGTCTGGGGGCAGTTGGGTGGGACTTAATAGAGGCCCATTTTCACCATGAAGCCCCCTGGCTGGTTAATGTGGCCTCCCATTTTCTCTTCCCCACCTTCTACCAACCAGATCAGCTGCAGTATGTAAAGGTATACTGTAGTTACTTACTCATGCTGAAGATATACAGCAAAGTAAATGTGGCATCTCTAATTGTAAACGTCATTAATATTACAAAATGGTCTTGGCCTTGTGCAAACACTGTGATTGTCAGATGTTTGCCTCAGACCTTCAATATTTGTGAACGTAATTCCATTATAACTTTGTCACTCATTCTTTCGCAAACCTTGCTTCTCGGAAAAAAATTAAACTGTGTCAATCACATGCCTCCCATGCTCAGAGTGCCAAACAAGAAATCAGAACATGTGACACCACATTAAACACAGCAAAGCTGAATCATACAAATTCAAAATATCCAGATTCTGTTTATTAATTAATTTACATTTTGCATGACATTTAACTAATCTGTTCCTTGAGAAAAAGGCCAGGGTTGCAGTTATTACATTTTTTGGCCAGGGGTGAAGTAATAGTGGAGATTTACAGGCCCACAGAGCATTGGTCAGGTATTTGCGGTAATTGTCTTGTTGAATTGCACCTCTCTGCACCACCTGAGCCCGGCCTCTGTTCTGCTGGGGAATGAAAAAACTCAAAATTACTGGACATATGTGGCAGGGATCTGCTCAGTTTCTTTGCCACAGCAATGATCTTATGAAACACCTGTAATGGTATAGTCACATCTTTGTCTGATGACATTGTGGGCACAGAATACCAGTATGCCTCAGTGTCACTGCAAAATCTATTTTTTCCCATTTGCTCTCTAACTACAAAATAACGGATAATATTTGCTTTCCATCTCAGAAACTAAATTAAAATAATTAAGTGCACTCTAATAATTGGATTATAAGAATCCCCAGGGACAGGAACTAAATCAATTAGCTGGCCTTGACTTACTTTCACACATCACATCTTAAGACAAGTGAGGTGCAATAATTCACTCTGGGGACATATCCAGACACACACGCCAAGGAGTGTAACGTACAAAAGCCAAACAGTCAAAGTCAAAACACCATTTTTGAACAGCACAACTGTGCATTCCTAGTGCTGCAGCAATAAGCCAAACATTCAGATCTCAGAGGGATGCTGTAGAGATGATTCTACCCACAGGGCGCACTTGATCCCTCCCATCAAACAAATGTTTGTTCATTGAAGAGGGGGAAAGTCAAATAGTTTCAGCTCTAAGGACTACATAAAGGTGAGCTGTAAAGGCAGTTTTCAATGAATGTCGAACATTGGGGGATTATTGTCTATATTTGCTCCAACTGATCTTCTTGGATTTATTCATAATGGTGCCCAGTTAAAGAATAGCTCCAAATACCACAGACTGCTTTTGTATTTTGTGTTTTAAGACGTTTTATCAGATTCCCACGCATGGGTTTATATAAACCCTCAAAAGTAGTCAGAACCGTGATTTACAAGTGGTTAACCCAAATTTGTAAACTAAGCCTCACCCCCCTTTAGTTACTGTTGCTATGCCCGCCAAGCTTTCCTCTCTCCCCGTCAGACATGCAGTGTAGAATGATAATAGTAGCAGATTGAATTCATTTTTATTGACTCATTTTTGAAGCAACGGGTCCTTGGTTTCAGACAGAGGTAGACAATGACAAGTTTATTGTTCCTAGCCGTCGACTGTTGATTTTAATGGCTGTGTGACAGACTTTAATGTTCCCACGTAACTCATTTCAAAATGAGAATCCTGTAAAAGGGGTCTTAAATACGCACTTGATGGCTACATACATAATATCAAGCTAAAAGGCTAAGGCTAAAGCTAACAGATCCCAGGCAAAAGATCATCCTCAACAGTTGATGATCCATGTAGAAGACACGTACTGTAAGGAAATAAATAGCAAGTTCTTGTATTACACTATAGAGAAAGTGACCTCTAACGGAGAGACCACTTATTTCATTTCATCACTTTTAACATTTTAGCTTAAACAAGACAGAGCATAGATTTATGCTTTATTGTTCTGTATTTTTGCGGTTACAATGAGGACTAACCAATTTGTAACTTTATGTTGGGTAACGTTGGTTGTGGTTTCTGGAGAACTTCCCCAAATCCAACAAAGAACAGAACAAAGCTTATACAACACTCTATACAAACACTGACATAACCTGCAGCAGAAGCACCCAGCACCATCTTCCACACAATGAGGAAATACTACAGTGGATGTCCAAACATAACATAAGCTGTAACTCCACAAAATGTAAACCTACCTGATGAAATGTAGGTAGGAAGTAATGCTGAGTTGAGTTACAGCTGTGGGTAGTAAGCTAGTTAGCTGGGCGTGCTAATGATTGCTACTCACGTCAGAGCAGATTATGACACTGTTTAATCCGTTTCTTACGCTTTTACACCATCCAGACTCATTCAGATGCAGACTATCCCTCTCGCCACTGCCCCATGCACACCACGTCAACATAGAGAAATCCAGAGCTTGACAGGTCTAATCATGATTGCTAAGCACTGGTTGGGGGAGGGGTTCAGCAGCCCATTCCTATGAATCTTTTAACAACAAATGAGCAGGTACAGATATTTTCTGACCCTTTTAACACATTGTTATCATGCCTAAAGGTAGAATTTCTAAGAGGCTGCCAATTGAAATGTTATGTTTTTTAGCTGCGTAGATGTTTTGCACTTATTTACATAATGAAGTATATAATAACTCACGCCTATTAGATTTATTCAACATGTATGTAACACATGGTATAACATACAGTATCATAGATTAAAATGGATACTCGTACAAAACAGATTGTCAATACAATGTTCTGTTACACATTGTAAGGTAGCATACACCCAGTTACTGTCAAGGGCATACATTTCCTGTGTGAGCATGCCTGTGAAGACAATGTTGGCAAGTCCTTGAGACGCATTCTTAATAAGCTATAAAATAAATGAATAAATGGAACCCCCTTGTCTTTTGTCCTCGCCATGCAGCTACTATTAACGTGATTTTCAACCTTTCCCTTTTGGTGATGATGCCTTGGAAAAGAAATGTGAGTGCAATGTTAAGAGTGATGCGACAGCTACTGCGAAACCAAAGACAGGAAGGGTGGAGTGAGAGACAGAGACACAGAAAGAGAGAGAGGGAGAGGGGGATTGTGGGACAGAGACTTCTTCCAGAACATAATTTGTATGCATAGCGGCTGATGTGGCAGTCAACAGGCCTCGGCGACAAATTTTTCCCACATTTTCCCACAGTTGTAGACTGCATTTGTATCCAGATTAAACAATGAAGATGATGATGTTGAGTGTTTTGTGCACAAATAAGGAACACTCACATATTATGAGGGCTAAGAAAGAAAGAAAAAACTATGTAAGAGTGACAGAATACTTTATGACTATTGTATACTGCATTAGAATTCAACTAAGAACAGTCAAAGAGGACAACTGACACCAGATCATTCACTATAGGTCAGCTTGTTTTTCATTTAATTAAATGCAATGTTTTATTTTGGAATATGCACCAGTACAGCACAATATCAACTTAACTGATAAGGGCCTTGAGGCAGGCCCTACATTAGTACCTCACCTTGAGGCAGCGTCTCAGTTGCTATTTTGATTAAATATCAACTAAGTAAAGTTATTGCATAGCGCATATTCCTAAATAAATGAGTGTTTAATTAAATTACCAGACACTAATTAACACACAGCAAACTTGGGGCCAGGTGGAATTCCAGCATGCATCCAATAAGGGGTTTGTTTCTGGGGTTTTAGGCAAAATATAATTAAGCCGCCATGTGCGCTGTATTTGATCGGCACTTGAAGGTCGCGGGGTCAATAGGTGTCCACAGCTCATTTTTGCCCCAGGGTCCCTAAAGGGTAATGTGTCCATGACTACAGCTATCTCTCTGCCACTGAACTCCACACATTACCACATTAATCAGTAATGCCATTAAATGTAGCCCCTCCTCTCTGCATGACCACAGAGCTCCATCACGGAAAGCAGCAGCACTTAACATTACCTCAGCACCATAAACACTGTTGAGCTTTTCAGATAAGGTGTTGTTTTCTGTTAACACTTCTTCTTCCTCAGCCCCTTCCTTTTAATGTGAATCAGCCAGTGAAGTGGAATGTGCTATTTAGGTCTTGCTCATGGAATTTGTTTGCACAGCAAATCAATGGCCACACATTCAAACAAACATGATCGCTAAGCAAATATTTGAGCATGCAAAAAGACTGTACGTAGGTCTGCAGCTCTGAGCATACAATCCCTAAAACCCAGGAATAATTAGCTTACTATGCTGTTTGCCTTTTGATTTATTGTGAGCCCAAAGTACCACCTGTCACATCAGTTCAGTTGGTTGAAATGCTCTGAAGCTGAAAATCCATGCCTATGATTTAAATTAGAGATATCAAGTCAGTTATTTGTACTGTGTCCCTGAAATGATCTATTGTTATTATATATTATGGTCTATTGTCATAAAGTCATGTTGTGTGGCTGGGCACTTTCCAGACACCCAAACCTTTGCAAACGTATCCATTAGGCCTGTCACGATAATTACGTTCTTGACTTGTCGTGCAATATAGACATGGACTCGATCCTTTAATGCAGACCTTGATATTACCTGTTGTGTTTTCATGAATGTTTGTTTAAAACTACATTTTAGCCAAAATGATGACAGAATAATCAGCGACAGTGTACCAGGTGAAGTGAAAAGAACATGTTACTTGAGGCTATTAGGTCTTTCTCCAAGCAACTGCATAATTCCAGCCAGAATGTTTGGTAAAGAAAGATCAAGGATCTGGTGTGGAAACATTTTGGGTTTAAGCTGAATGTTATAGGAGAGCCCATGTATGTGAACGAGCTGGTATTGCTTTGGTTGTGTGGTTTAATTTGATTTATGTTTCATTTATTTAGGATATTTCACATGCCAATTCTAATGTCTGACTTTAATTATGAATCAAAAGTTTCTTTCTCTTTGAAAGGTTGTACTTACATTATGATTCTATTATATTATCATTATATCAGTGGCATAAAAAGGTCCTAAAATGACAAAATGATCATGTATCGCAATTATTTCTGGTTAGTTATCTTGACAGATAACTCAATATTTCAAGAAATACCAAACATGTTTTACAGAGAAAGGTGCATTAAGTGATAGAACCACAACATGGCATCTCGGGTTGGAATATTGCACTAGGTGTAAACATCACTTAGTTTCAATAAAGCCAAGGAACAAACCCGTGCAAAATGTGATACTGTTGCAAAGGGTGGCAAAAGGGTGCAAGGGTGCAAAGGGTGGCAAAACCTTTTTCTGAAGTTCAAGAAACGTAAGGGAAATTTGAGAGGAAAATCAAGAGCATGAGAGGTGAAAGATTCGGAGCGAGCTCTGCCCTCTTTTTCACTCGGTTCAGTCCGGGTTAGTTTGCTGATTGTCACCAAGCGGCATTCATGACCCCTCATGTGCCTTGGGTTTGTGATAGCAGGAAGCATGTGTTGAATGTGCTCAGAAATATTCACAGCCTTCTAGATTTGCTCCTGCTGTGAGTGGGCTCGAGGGGGTGAAGGCCCAGGATTGATTTCAATTGTTAATCAAGAATCAGTTCGATACACTTGAAAAAAGAGCACTTAATCAGAGAGCCAGGGCTCCAGCCGCTCCTGGACTTCATCCACAACACGGGGAATAGCTGGTCACATCACGTACGTTTCTGTCACCTATTTATTCAGTTCAGTAATGACAAGCAATGAGATATTTACCACTTTTAGTCCTACACTGAAGAAATGAATGTAAAACACAGCATCTAAGAGCTTCAGTAAATAATTCACTTCGCTCAACACTCTGTGGCTCTTTAACAGTATTATTTACTTACTATTATTTGTTCAGTATTTAGATATGCATTCATTTATTTTAATGATCTACTTCAGCCACGGTAACTGATTACGTAATTGCTATGTGTGCTAGCACTGCTGTTTTGTGAGGGGGAGGCAGTAAAGAAATCCCTTATCACATTAACACTACCCTGCATGTATATTAGTACAGCAGCGACTGTCATTCAGTTTCTCTTTAAGTTCAGCACCGACAGAGCTGTAGCATAGCAGGCAGGGAGAAGACTCCTCAAATGACTGCATATAGCTAGTTGATCATTTTGGGAAAAACTTGACGAGAGCGAAGTGAGAAGATTGGAACTGCTCATAAACATAAAGATACAACCAGCATTAATGAGTAAGCTTCACAAGTGCCAGGCTAACTGTTTCTCACTCTTTCCAATCTTTATGCTAAGCTAAGGGCTGCTGTCTGTAGCCTTGAACGTAATGGGCAGATATGAGAGTGGTGCATGAAGCAAATAAGTGCATTTCCCAAAATGTTGAATTATTTGTTAAAGCATGAGTTAAACTATCCTATCTAACTTAACTGTAGGTAATTTGCTCAGTTTCAGTATAAAAACGATTTAGCTGTTATTCAGTGTAATAACACAAGGGCAGACTGGTGTACTGTGGGTTAGGAAACAACTTGTTTCAATAAACAAAACTTGAGTGGCTGACCTTTATTTAATTAGCACCTGACAGTAAGTGGCTCCTCGTGAGCCTTCATGAATGTTTAATCCAAATACTGTCTCCCCTTCTGTTTCACAACAACCTGCCTCCCCTTTCTCCATCATTTTGCCTCTGCACACGCAGACAGCGTACACTAAATGCAAATCTCTGCAACACATCTAACACCAGTACACTAACTATCCTGTGCGTTTCATTGTCAAGCTGGTTTGGACAACTGAAGCAACTGTAACGCGTGGGAGATGCCACTGGTGAAGCCCTACCAGTATAATTACTGATGATACCCAAGCCTCAACCTTGCCTATTAGGTATAAAGTCAGTGGACACATCTGGCTGCTACATGAATATGTGAGACATGCAGACTACTATAATCACATTTGAGAAAAACAACATGCGACAGGGAAACAATAGAAATCTATATGCAGACTCGGAGCAGTGATTTTCTACCACAGAGGAAATTGTCAAATATTGGACTTTATTTACCTCAACTAACTATATTTATTAATATTTTACAAGGAAGCCTCCTTGTTGTCTGCTCTGTTTTTACATTACGCTGTTAATACTCAAAACTTCCTGTATATATGTCAAATGATAAGCCCTCTAGTGTTTCAGTAGACAGAATCGGACAACAGCACACACCTGAAGTGATGGAAATGTGTCATCCACGCTAGGGGCAATGTGCCCCTTTTTTAGTTTAGTGTTGTAGCGTGCTAACATTTGCTGTACACAAGACACAGCTGAGGCTGAAGGGGATGTCATTAGATTTTCAGGTATTTAGTCAGAAATGTGAAAAGTTTGACCTGCTGGGGGCACAGTCATGGATCTCCAACGTCATTAGGATTGATCCTCTGAGAACTGTGGATATATGTACCAAATTTCATGGCAATCCTACCAGTCAGTGCTGAGATATTTAAGTCTAGACCAAAGTGGGTGGCTGACCGAGACAAAAAAAAAACATACCATGCTTGTAATTTTAGTATCACTTAGAATAATTAGCATTGACTAAAAATAAATGCATTGGTTGTGGTTAAAGTCTTATATTGGAAGTGCCAGCCATCTGTTTAATGTTACACATATATCCAAAGATTCAGTTGGAACGGTTACTTGGTGTAGTTGTTGTTAATTTCCAAATTTATTTGGAAAAACTCACCTTTGAGTTCCACAAAGCTCCACTTTCTACTTACATAATGCATTTCGTCTGGCACCCACTACAGAAAATAGTTTCTTATGTTGCACCACTCAAGACTACAACTCTGCTGGCAAGTCAGCATTCTCTCAACTCTTACTAACTCATTAACAAACTTGTTAACAGAGCTAACAGAACACTTATTGACAGCATTTTCAGTTTTAATTTCTTGGCGTCGAGATAGTGAACTTCGTCTCACAAATCAATAGAAAACACTATTACAGTAACAGATATGAATCCTGCACTGGCTCCCCACACAAACACTGACAACTGTCTTTGAAAGCTGGAGGAATATGGGGGATAGAACCCGTGGCTTTATGGTGGTGGACAAGAATTCTTTAAATCATGAACAATCATGACAATTTAAAGAGTCAATGACAAAGATACCTGCAAAAATACAACTTTTACAATTGCAAATTAGATTTTGAGTTTGCTTTGAATTATTAAATAATGTTAATGATGATTCCAGCCTCCCACTTTATAAACAGGAAGTCATGGCACTCTAAATGATCCTGCCCAAGGTTATTTCTATAGCAACAAGTCCTCATACAAACTCATACTTTAACATAACAGCAGCTGCAGGAAAAATAACATCTAGCTGCTACGTGATTACAGTGTATATTATCACACACTGCCTGTATATCTGACAACGATTCGACCTTAATTTATAGTGAAGAGATCGTTGACGGGCGACCTTCATTTACAATGACACTGAGTCAATTACAAAAGCAAAGCAAAGATAAACAAAAAGATAATAAAAGAGAAAAAGCAATACTACCATAAGCTAAAAAACACATTTTTTATTTCATAGATCAATTTAAATAATTTCTATCGTAAACATGATCTTCTACCTTCAAATGTACATAGCTAACCTGTCTATATGCTTGGATGATAATTAATGCTCTCCCCGTCTCTTTCTCCAGGTTCCTCTTATTAGCAGTTTGCTGTGATGGGCCATAGCCTGTTGCTTGGCCATATATTAAACGACCTGCTGATATTTGTTCTTGAAGGGGAATTTGTGAGTGTTACAGTGGCTGCTAAAGCAAAGGAGTCCAGTCTTTTCCAGTCTTGCTGACGGTCTTGGCTACATCTAATTGTGGATGCTAGGAGGTGCAGGGTGAAGCAAAAAACATCAAAGCTGCATTCACATGCAAATGTGTGTGTGCCTGTTATTGCATATTGCATTTGAGCAATTGTGCATCCACTGCTTCCACTTCTGACAATAATACTTTGTTCTGCACATGTGGGATTGGGAACATTTTCATGCTTCTTGTCTGACCTGCAGGTATAAGAATTTTTTACACTGATCAATAGCACATTACAGTAATTGCTCCCAAAACATTAGCTAATGTTGGTTGAAATTGCAGCCTCAGACTCTATAATGTTTCCAGTTGACTCATTTTAAAATGAGACTCTTGTAACAGTTGTAGATATGCACATAATGGCTATACATTATATTGTGCTAAAAGACTGAGGCTAAAGCTGCACGTCCGTGAAAAGTCAGTAAGTCAGTTGCAAGTTGTTGATCCATGGGACATCTAACATGGATAGATGAAGAGGAGAAGGATCATTGTTTTTGCATGCTTTTTAGTGGTCTTTATCACCATACTCAGTATTTTAAATATGATAACTAAAAATGTAATCTTTGACTGTTCTTTCTAATGTAACCCTAGAACCTTTAACCCCACAGTATAATATGGTTAGCTAGGGAAATGCTCCTTGGTCTTGGAAGTAACGGTTGTTTAGTATTTTAGGTAGTAGCCTATGCTTGTTAGCCAAACATGCAAACGATTGCAACTTATATTAAATAAACACACTAATTCAGTCCCTACAGAAAGGATAGAAAAACAGACAACACCCTCCAAACTTTTAAAATGCAGAATAGTGCTCTGATAGCCCCAGTGCACGCACGCACATGTGGAGAAATCCAAATCCCCCCCCCGACACACACACACACACACAGTTATAGCAAAGACACACCAGGTTGCACGCAAAAGGGATAAATTACCCATGTGGGGAGTAAAAGGAACCTCGTAGGAAATGAATTTGCATTGTTTGTGAAGTCATTAAATTCCTTTAATTCCTAATGATTCTGAAAGCGTTCTCACTGGTCCAACGGCAGGTGTCTGTATCCCAGCAGTGCCATATGTTTTTCCTGGCACATGGCTCGCCTCCTCCGGACTCTCCCAACATGCACTCATAAACAAATCAAAAACCGGTCAAGGTCTCAGAAGAAAAGGAATATGGGGAAAAGCTGCAGGGGATGTTCACGCGCACACACACACACACACACACACACACACATATACCCTGCAGGACCAGCTTTAGTGTAGACGCACCAAGGAGAGAATACAAACTGAGAAGAGCCTTTTAGGGCGCAGGTGGGCCTTGGAGTGTCCGGACATCATTAAAAGATGGATTGGGTCATAGGTGATTGAATCATTCCCTCAGGTGGCAATGGCGGGGGGGCAGGGAGACTGATGAAGGGTTGTGTGGTGTAGTAACAGGTTGATGTGGGGAGGGGGGCAAGGTCCTGCTGACCGGGTTGAGAAAGGGCACAGTAGAGCCTTGGACTGGAAGCGAGTAGTAGGAGTGAGCAGTCAGGGAGCTCCAAGACGGGCTCAGCAGCTAACACATGGTGACTGAGCAGGCAGGACCAGAGATTCTGCAGACCACAGCGCGGATTTAGAGAGGATTCAGCTTTGTTCCTTAGACTTTCTAGCTTAGACAAATGTTGAGCATAGGGTGTTTAATATAAATACCTCCCATCAAAGCATGAAAGCTAAACTTGGTCTTTATTCACATCACAATAAACTATTTTTAATCTTTCCTTTTGATCACAATTACAATATTTTAAATAAGACAGCCTACTTAGAATGAAGGGATCTGGTCCGTCAGTCAAGGTCAGTCAGTGATGTTTCAAATGCAATGATTAAATCTCCTTTTGAGTGAACATTAGTTTTGATTACAGTGAATTGTTATAGTTTTTGAATACATTTGGGCTGTGGCTCCGGAAGTACAGCGAGTCGTCCATTAATCCCAGGGTTGGCAGTTTGATCCCCTGCTCCTCCTGTCTATAATGTCGAAGTGGGCAAGACCCTGAACTCTCAGTTGCTCCTGATGAAGGCCTGCACCTTGCATGGATATGTGTGTGAATGGGTGAATGAGACCAATCTGTAAGGCACTTTATAAGTGAAGTCCATTCCATTTATCATTAATACCAGCATACGTGCATATACAGTGACTGTAATAGAAACATAGTACAGTACACAAACATAACATCCACCTTTGCTACCAAAAGAGGGCCGTCATTATTTGCATGACAACGAAATGGTGAAAAATGTAAACAGGTCATTTTAAAGATTTGAACAAACAACTAATGCTGCCATTTTTCTGAGACAACTATGGAAAATCGAAACAATTTTAAAAAAGTAAGAATAATGACAATCCATCAGTGCACATTGCTCCAATGTTCCAAGTAAATAACCAAATTTGGAAATACAGTAGTTGTGTAAATCAGCTTGATTACTGTATGGCATTACTTGTTTAATCGAGACCTGGGGCTTAATGGTGGTTCATACAAATTCTATGTAAAATCAACAATACTTGCTTCCTTACTACCAGTCTTTCCTGTCTCTGTAGAAAAAAGTAGAGACACCATAAATGTAAAATATATTAATCCCATGTTTTTATGCCTTTTAAATGATTGAAACTAGTCTGCACTTTCTGTAAATGTATTATAAAAACACGGATACTTTTGGTCATGCAGTGCAGTAGCAGAAAACGTTTGTCTGTAGAATCAATTTAATCCCATTTTGAACAAGTCACGTTGTGCTCAATAGTAATTACAGTGAACTGTAGCCGATCTGGAGTTGTAGACGTGGCTCGGAGAGATGAATCAAAAAGAAAGCTACAAAAACCCCTTCTTCTCTTTTGTGCCAAGTGCTTCTGTTTAGGAATTTATGTGCAATGTACACATCACAGTTTCCAAAACATCTTGCTGCTTCTGCTCGGAGCAAAAACAAACAAAATGAGCTGCTTGAGGTTCTAGTTTAGAAACTTTGGATGAAACCCTCCATGGTTCACATGCCATGACTAATGTGTTCGGAGTGTGTTACTCTGCACCCCGTGAGTGACAGCAAGACAAAGTAAGAGAAAAAAACAGACAAATCAAGTGGAGCACACATCAAAGGAGAGAAAAATGAGATGACAAAAGAGGGAAAACATCCATAAAGTTGTTCTCAAACTCTTTATTGAGGTTATATTAGTGCAATCTATCAGTGATGTACTGGAAAATCCATAACCCTACAGTGGAATTTCACCCCTGTGAGCTGTTCCCCTTTATGAAGTGCAATCTCATAGCAGGACTGCATGCCTCTACGGAGCTCATTTTTCAAGCAGTGTGATGTGGAATGGCCGTGTCAGAAACATAGAGGCGTTGACTGGAGGGGGGCCCATTCTTATGCCATTTATCCATCAGAATGCCTTGTGACACAGTTGAATCGCCCCCACACCGTTAAATAAGAATCTGTACCATCGCAAATTCAATTTGTGATTGATTAAGTGCATCTGCTTGCAGCCAATGCCTGTTTATCACACATATTTAGAGTGAGAAAAACACAACCTAGATTAGAATCTTGGATTTGTTGTTATACACTGTGATGTTGATAAAACCTTTATATCTTGCTAGGTGTGTATTGTTTAAGTGTTCACATTTGTAGTGCTTGTTTTATAGGAATAGTTTGAGAATTTGGAAAATACTCTTATTTCTATTTGTTCAAAATGAAGCTACAGCTAAAGAGGTAGTTATCTTATTCTAGCAAGGGGAAACTAGCCTGACTCTGGCCTACCAGCTTTTAAACCTTTAAAGTTCCCCAATAAACTCAATATCTCAGTTACACTAAGGTTTTTGTACAGATTTGACATCGAAGGTGTGACATTATATTTGTGAACTTTCGTGGTGCGTTGTTGCCAGATTTTTAACCATGCTAGCTGCAGGTTCTAGAGAAGGTTGGACCACCAACCTGTGAAAATGGCGTCGCGGTTGTTACAGTAAACAACTTTTGAGTAAAACTAAAGTGAAGTGAGCAAACAAGCCAGCAGATATTTTGGCAGGTGACATGTCTGCAGCAAATGCTGGCGATAGTGCTCCGCATGGTTGCAATTCGCGTTTAAATAAAAGAAGAAGCGGTCAAATGTTGCAATCGTCACTTGCGGTTAGTGCAGAACGCCCATGTTCAATTTGAGACAACACTACCCTGTCAAAATGCACACACCACGCAAGTGTAGTACATAGTGTACTACATGGAAGTATCCGAATTGAGACACAGCATTAGCCCTGTCTTACCTTTAGACAGAGCCAGGCTAGCTGTTTACCTCTGCTTCTAGTCTTTACGCTAAGCTAAGCTAATCACTTCCTGGCTCCAGCTTCATGATGAATAGCCAGACATTTCCCTTGGAGAAGTGAGCAAAGAAAAGATGTCTCAACAAATCATTTTCTTTTCATATTTTTAATAAAGCAACTACTAAAGCAAATAATAATTAAAAAAGTAAGAAAGTAAAGTGAAAACAACAAATTGTTTTCACTAAACAGGCCTCATTCACTGAAAGGAATGCACAGAGTCCAACTCTGTTTCAGCTGAAAGGACAGAGATCAGACACCAGGAGCATATGAAGCATCTGACCCCGAAGGGTCGATGTAGTCACATACTTATAACTTCATAAACACGTAGCAGCAAAACAAAAGAAAACAAGTCAACTCTATTCCTCCATCTTGTCTATCCAGCTCAGTGTTCTCACCCTGGGATAAGATCACAGGTCAGACTGTTCTTAGTTTCCAAAACAAGTTGTCTCTAATCAACCCGATGCTGTCTCTTACCACAGAGTTGACACAAATACAAATTATCCAAGTGAAGAGTACACATTATCAGATATTCACATACAGTTATTATAGCAAAGCATATTAAATCAGAAGAATTGTAATAATGGGAAATGTTGCCATTACCGCATTGATCTTCTCACCTAACTTTGGCAATAAAGCGAATAAATGTATTGCCCAAAATGTCAAGCTTTCCCTTTCACCTTTTTTGTGCACCAGGAAATGAAACGCATGGCAGGAGTTTGGCCTTGGCAGTAAATGTTAGAGGTCGTTCTCCTGCTTTAACATACTAACTCGGAATGCTCTGCCTCAGTTAAAGCTCTTACTAATCTGGCTTTAGAGAATGTTACCTGCCTCATCCCCCTCTTCCACGTCGTGTACATCTCCTCGATTTCAAAGTCCCCGCTGTGTGCCTTCTAAACCATGGCTCGTCTTAACAGGGATGTGCTGGCTTTGAAGCCCCCATACAAGACAAAAAGAGCTTTCTGAAGAAATAATGGCTGTTTATATGGAGTGCGATGTGAGGAGTTGTCAGGCTCTGCCTTTAAGTTGATTTGCAGGAGTGTCAGAAGAGTGCGGGACTCGAGGAGGTGAATCATGGATTGTCAGAAATCAATTCTCTGGGCTGCTCTCTGGGGAGTGCTCCAGTCATCGTCAACAATAGGCAAGATGAATAAACCAAATCTCCTGGAGAGCATGTAATAATCCTCAACATAATGGTGTTGCCATATAGGATAATTCAATCTGAGCTTGAAAAAGGCAACTGTTGATCAGTGCTAAATTGAATATTTCAGACGTGTGCTTTTGTGAAAATCCCTGAGCTCTCCCCCACCTGATACCCCATCTCTTCCCTCAGCCACCGCTCAGCCCCCGTCCTCGGCGCGTCAATCAGCTTTTTCATTGCGGCTCAGAGGAGCTGTTAGAAATCCACGAGGTTGAACAGCTGATGGATCACACAGTCTGTTTCATCTTCCCCTGCTTTACATTTTCTCCAGGCTCATTACTGCGCCCGTATAGGCTCTCCCCTCGTGTTTGGCAGTGGAACTTTGTTTGCATCATATGCATCGCGCAGCCCCCCTGTGTCAACAAGCTCAGCAGCTAAACACTTCAAACAATGCAAGTTTAATGAGCAACAAAGCAACAGTGTACCTGAGGGTATGATATTTTTTTCCACTGCCTTCGTCTCAACTGGCGCTCTATTACTGTTGTCTGAGAGTTGCTTATCCTCTCCTCTCGCTGCTGTAATGTGACATTGCATGTCTTTGCACATTATGTGAGAGATTGATTATTTCTAAATCTTTTGGCGCGGTGCCTGCCTTGATTTCAAAAGCACTCTCCAGAGAGAGGATATTGGGCCAAAATAAAACAAAAAGCTCTCTTATTAAATTAATTACTGGGGACAATTGTTGTTCAGCTGCTACTGTCGCTGAGGAAGTGTCAAACTAATGCACAACAGATTTTCTGGATTAACGGAATTGCATTAACAAAATAATTGTATCTGTTGAGCATAAACCAGCATAACCTTTTGAACCGAGACTGCTTTTGCTTAATTTTCATTTTTTCAATTTTTATTTACAGGTGCTAGGAATCATACAGCACGTCCTATCACAAGAAAACTCTGAGGGGAACTAAGTCACCCTGAATGTCATCCTGGTGTTTAGATTATTATTTAGTAGTATTTCAATCTTTTTAGGTGGAATGCTTTCCTGTTCTGACATTGCCTTGGCAGTTCCACGTTAGAGGTCGTTCTCCTGCTTTAACGTATGCCACTGTCACTTGGGATGCTCTGCCTCAGTCGAAGCTCTTACTAATCTGGCCTTAGAGACGTTACGTGCCTCATCCCCTCTTCCACATGGTGTACATCTTCTCAATTTCAAAGTCTCACTGTGTGCCTTCTAAACCATGGTCTGTCTTAACAGGGTTGCCAGGTTGCTGACAGATAGGTCGAAATTGTATGTAGTCTGTAAATTATGTGTTCATAGACGATCTGGCAACTTGTGAGATGTCAGATAAACACACAAAACGTATGGATCCGTGAATGATCATATTTCATAATAAAGTTTGAGGCCATGCAAATTACAAGAGTGTACAGGGAGAAACAACAAAGCGGGAAGGCGCCAGGAGATGGCCTTTAAATACAGGAGAAACCCGGGAAAAAACGGAAGTGTTGGCAGGTTTCTTGTCTAAAAAGAAGTGTGATTTTAAAAGAACAAGTGTGATTTGAATTAGCTACTGGTTAAATATAGCAGATTCAATGGTTACCCTTCATTTTACCCATATGCTGGCAGCTGAAAGAATCTTGCAGAAATGGTTGGTTATCACTGGATTTTGTGTAATTGTTGTGTTGCCATACATTTTAAATATACCCATCTTGTCAGCTGGTCAGCCATGAATACATTTTGCTTGAGCTACAGCTTGTATGGACCGCAGCAAGCTTGCTTAGAGCATTTTGTTCTTAGTGTTAACCATCCTTAAGAGAGTAACCGCAAAATTTCTCTCAACCACTCAACCACTTATCACAAGAGGAAAAATCAAATATCAATTTTGTGTCTGAAATTATGGAGACGTGGAGGATCCTGCCTGCTCCCCACCAGGACTTCCTTGCTAAGCTGAAGACTCCCACCTTGGTTCTGATATTTTGCTTCCCTCGGCCTCCAGAGCTCCCCTGTGGCTGCTTAGATGAGGCTGGGCTGGGTGGTCTCACTGCCAAACCATAGTGCAGCTTGAATGCTCAAATCCACAGTGTGAGCCTTGTATCATACCAGAAGCATTATGTACAACGTTTAATTAATTTAATGCTAATAAAATGCATTTCAAATCTATCAAGTAACCTTTTATGTTTCAGACCAAAATAACTTCACTTTGTTGTCTTCAGGTTTCTGGTTACTGCAGAGATTTCAACTTTAAGGCATTAGGCAATATGCATTTTATAAAGTTAACCCAAGCTTGGGTTTATTTCAGTTCTGATATCAAGAGATACTGAAGTTAGAAACGATGCTTGAAGCTACATCATTAGCAGGTCACAGCGGTGTTTATGCAGAGTTTAGTAATCTGTTATTAGCAGCAGTGAAATGTAAATGGACAGGCGTAAACATCCTCGATTGTATAATTCACATCCTCTATTGTGTGTTTCACAGCTCTCAAGTCAACTAAAAGAAATTTGTAATTCCTTAATGTATTTTCTATGCTAATATTTTGTCAAATCAAATAAAAGGGAAGGGATTCATGTTTGTCAATGTCATATGATAATTGGTCAAGGGATCAGAATATTGATTTGGTGGCAAAATTAGATTTTCAATCTTCCCCAAATGAAAACCTGCTCCAAATTAAATCTCCCTCTGTCTGCCTCACTCCTTTTCTGGGCTTTTTCTCCTTTCACATTCTGTGTGGACTTCAGAAAAATAAAGTTAAAATGAAATAGAGAGACACAACTAGTATTCAGAAATAGCACACACACTCTCCCTCTTGTGTGCACAGAGCACACACACACACACACACACACACTGTCAGCCTTCAGCAGCGCTGTAGGTGATGAATGACACTCCAGTCGGTGATCAAAGGAGGTGAGTGGAGCCGGGTAGCAGAGAGGTGGTTCCTTCTACTGTTACACTGCAACACAATGCTGCTCCTGTAGCCCTCTGGCTCCGGCTCGGCTGCTTCAGGTACAGCACAGCCTTGTCATCTTCCTCTTCACTGTTATTTCTCCATGGCACACTAGCGTTGCCCGCTCAAGCACGGCAAAAGCCCAGCGCATTCTTATTACCGCCGTTGCCTCCTCTCCACTGTTGTGTTTAATAAGTAGAGAAAGAGAATACATTCATATGTTTTCAATGCATGAAGGTGGAGGTGGAACTGGAAATTACTCTTTATTGTGTTGTTTCTGCAGGAGGCTTTTTGTACTCCTGATTCGCATCCATTGTAATTGCCTTGGGTTGGGAGAGGGTTCATGACTACAGGAGCTGGAGGCGAGCTGCTTACACGCCTAAACTACAACTCAATATTTCAAGCTCTGAGCAGCCGTCCTGCTCTTCCCCTGTGGTCCGAGAGTGGCTGTCACACATTCAGGCTCCCTGCAACACAGCCACGGTGCCTTTATTACTTATGGCGTACACGCATGCACGCACACATGCATGCCCACATACCTACACACACTGTACACATACACACACAGGGAAGCAGCAGTTCTCTCATGTATCGATCCAGCCCGTGCTGGGCATTAGTGTCCACTTTTATCCCAAATTTGATCAAATATTTTAAGAGAAGGACTGAATTGTAAAAATAAAACTAGTTTTTATTAAGCAACCTACTGCCACTGTTTTCTAACTTTTTCCCAGCCATTTTCCAAACAATTCCACTTCAACAAAAAGAGAAGCAGCTGAGCAGCTTTCTTGGTACCATAGTGGTACATGGTGCATCTGCATCTGTGTACACAAACATAGAAATACTAGCAGCTAAACCTTTGAAATAATCTTGCTTTGAATGGATTTATTTTAGAATTTAAAGAAAAATTTAACACTAAGTTCACTTTTTGTGAATATAGGACCACGATGAAGACTTAAAATGGGTGTCAAAAACCACAGTCAAACGATAAAACCTTTGTGAATAAAATGGGATGGGACTGATATAATTGTGAGCTTATTGCAATTCCACCTGGACAGCTATCAGCACCATAAAACAACTATAATGTGTACCATAGTGCACACCAACTCTACTTTTTTTGTGAGTTGGACTTTTTAATGAGGCAAACAGCAGTTTGGGAGCAGTTTGTGTTTGAACTGTAATTGCTGTTGCAGAACAATACTCTTCAGTCTTTTAGAAGGATGGCAATTTCCAAAATGGTTAGCGAGGTGTGAGGGATCCTGTAAAATCTTCAGTCTCTTTTTCTGTAGCCTAGTGTTGTAACTTTCAGCAAGATATGGTAGCTTTTGGCTTATGATTTTGATGAAACTTGCACCACTTTTCGCTTCTTAAATCAGCACACAACTTCATATTCGAACCAATGTATGAGGGAAAATAGATACTACTGTCACAAAATGTTCTTCCCACAACAAAACAATTGTCAAACTGTACTATGTACTGGACAATGCTGAGTGAAATCGTCTGAAGTCTGTAAAATACAAAACTCTGTGCTAAAATTTGACTTAACATTAGCATTAGCAGCTAACTCTACTACCAAAGCAAGCTGGCCCCACGCTCTGCACCCTGTTGAAGGCAAAATCTGAAGCTGTCAGCTGTTTTATTTACAAGACCATGTGCCCGTAGAGCATTGCTGAAATACCAAATCTAGATGAATGTCACAGAGCCAGCTTCAGAGGTGGACAATACCCAGTCTGCAGCATTCCAGTGAGAAATTCTTCCTCATTAAGGACTGGCCAAAAGGGCAACAGGGTGTCACTGCTCATCTACTATTGTTGGTGTGGCAGTAGATGTACACCTCTGGGGCATTTTAGATTAAGTACATTTAATAAAATGTGACAAAATGAAAATGAATATTGAGTATTAGTTTATTGTTTCAGCTTTGAATATTGCATCGCATTGTTAAAATATATGTCTATCATTTTTGTATCGGATCGTCTATGCATCATACATACTGAATCATCTGAGAGCGATATAGACACACCCCTACTCTTTTAATGATAAGAAACAGGATTATACCATCCAGCTTCATGTAACTTCTCATATTTCATATCCACTTTATTTGATTTATTTTCACTTACTCCCTTACTGGCTATTCTGGCATGGAAACATCATAAAGCTTTGACTTCTGATCTTCACTGTCTGGACAAATTCAGACTTACATGGTGTCTTGGGTGCATTTTGATGCCAAAAAGAAAACACTGTGCATTACTAGAGGGATCATCATTTCTTTTCTATGTATTAGATATAACCTTCTCCTGCTCACTCAGAGAGCGTGGGAAGCTGGTGGGTGTACCGTTTCATACTCACAAGCGGATGGTTCTATCTGTGGATAAGGATATTTTGTCAGCTGCTTTAGTCATGTCAGCTGGGAGCATTAATCACAGAGTATCAAAGAGTCATGTAAAAAGCTTAACCTGAATGAGACAACACCATTTCAAATATTGTCTGTTTGTCAAATTACCATTAACATGTTACTAGAGGTGTACCACCAATGTCATGTCATGTGGTAATGTTTGTCATGTGCAGAAAGCTTACAGCACATTAGAGGATCATGAAGGCAGTATTTGACATATTCCTTACTGTCATCAAAACCAATAAAAAGAAAAGACCAAAACCAATATTGCACTGATCCTACTAACAAGCAGGCTTTGTCTGCGTAGTCTCCTTTTCTTAGTCTTGTCCATAAACTATTAAAAACATGAACTGGGTGACATGTCCCTTCATTACGATGAGGTTGTTTTTAGTCAATCCATCAGTTTCATACACCGTCCTGCTGCTAAACACTCACTAGTGCACCAAATGTGTATTAATCCACAGCTGGAAATAGACCCAAACAAATTCACTCTTAATCTTATTTGAATAACGTGACCCACTGTTTAAAGAAATTATAGAGTTTCTGATTTGAATAAATGAAATGATATATTTGTGACCCCTTCATTTATGTCTTTAACAAATGGACCAGGGGCTGATTTCCACAGGCCAGGTATGGGGAAGTATTAATAGACAAGCTGTTGGATTTGTTAACACTATTCTTTAACAATCCTCAAACAGCAGCACATTATCTAGATTAAGAAATTAATTCAATAAAAAGAAAATCCCTGGCTCTGCGTGCACCATGCACAATAGCTTGGCTAGCAGGTGAATTTATCACAAACATCTACCATACCATGTAGAGGGTAAAGGGTATGGACAATAACAAGGCTACTCTGCTTGTAACAACACAGCTTCAAACTCACGCAAGTAAAACGTATAGTTATACGCTCCTGACGTACACCATATATTTTTATGGAGCCAAATTACTCCTTTTTTATGTAACAGGCGGGGTCTCTCCCACAGGTAAGTTCTGGCTCAGCAGAGCTGGCCTTAGTAAATGGACGAGTAGCCCGCTCTGGTCTGTGGTGCTTTGGCAAGGCTGGGAAGAGCTCCTCCTGAAACGCAAGGAGTTTAGCTCAGAGTGCAGGTGATAACCTCTCTGTCTGAGGCAAGCTTCCTCACTGCTAATACCAATTACCCCCTGCCTCCCGCACTCCCTTGCAGGGATACACTTACATGTATGCACACACCCGCAAGTGCACAAACTCAACTACAGCACCTTGATTTGACTGTTTTTGCTTCAGGCCTGGATGGTTCAGGCTGTGTGACCCTGCGATTCTGCCTGGGGTCTGTTTAATCCCGTAGGTTTCTCCCAAAATGCATCAGCCCCCTTCAATGGTGAGCAGAGGATCTCTACGCAATTACCTCAAAGTCCTCCTCTAACTCTCGGGGCAAGCCTCTATTTACATGTCCAAGAAGCAAGAGCTCTGATGCTTTCTAGCACTGTTTATACCAGCTTCTAAGAGCTGCCCCTAAAGCCTCCATCTGCCTTTTTTCCATACCTCTAAAAAAGTATCTTTTTTTTTTCAAATGTTTAAATGAATCTGCCTAAACACAGCACATGTGTACTATTTCCTCAAAAAGACCATATCATAGGTGTTGTCGTAAGCCTTTACCCTCCTTGTTACCTTACTACCTTCAGGTGTGTGCTGAGCAAAAGAAGTTTCCCGGAGAGAGCTTCAAAGAAGGAAGGAGGTGACCAGAGAAAATGAAAGATGAGCCACTCTGACAGAGTAATTGTGCAGTGAAAAGTATCAGTAACCTAATTAACACCGCACCGTGGCCTTTGCCGCACTCAGATCCTGGTCTGATATGTGTCGTGATGCGTTCTGACACTGTAGTTAGGGGAATCATTTCCTAGTGTATGGTGGTATGAGCAATGTAATTGCACTTTAGGGTTTAGACTTATTGCATTATGTAAATGACTTCGGAGTCATGTGGAGGATAACTTAATGATGTCCCTAACCAGTTGTACTTAACATGACAGAAAAGAGTCTTTCAGGTTTTGTTGTTAAGCAATATATTGAGACATAAGCTGATTGAGAAAATCGTTTTTTGTTTTTTGTCATGATTATTACTCTTGGGGTTCTACACGAATACAACAGTTTCTGCCAAAGTTGGATCGGTTTTCGCTGTTTAAATAAAAGCTTTCTGCTCGAGTTCTTCTCACTGGTTTGAAGTGGATGGGACTCAGTTGGGAAAAGGTGATGTCATATACTTCCTTCCAGCAATCAAGAATTAACATCTGAATCAAAATCTTATGACAATGTTGGATTGTTTAGTCACTGTTACTTAAAATCTGATCAAACTCATAAACAATTGATCATAGACAATTTTTTCAAACTTTGGCACTTTTAAATAGAGAATGCATCTACACAGAAACACTGGACTTGCTGTTCTCATGGGAAAATGAACACAAAAAAGCCACAAAAGAATAAAGTTAAAGTTTTCGTGTGTGAGGTGGGTTACATAACCCCAATCTTACCATTTTAGATTTTACAGACAGTCGTATTGTATGTGATATTCTGTATAAACCTTGTTGTTTGAAATATCGAATATGTCTCAAAGGACAAAATAATTTGACATTGGTAATTGTAAGAAATCCAAAGGAGTCCCAGGTAAAATCAGATGGAGATTTTCATATCCTGAAAAGGTGACAGTGAATGTATATCTTTGAAATCTACATCATCTTTATTTTATTATCCCGATTTCAGCGGACATGACAAGTAAACTCTGCTCTGCAGCCAGATAGAGATTAGGTTGATGAACTTTGGCATTTCAGACACACATAAGAGGAGTACACTATTCCTTCCCCCTAATCCTGTTCCTTGGCTATTACAGCTGTTCCATGGTGGACCCTCGGTCTAAATTTACATCAAAATCTTTCTGATCAGAGCAGCTGCTCTCAGCAATGGTCAATTCAAGGTTTTGTGCGTCTGCTGGGGTCCTTATGCTGGCAGGCAGATGTTCATTAGCCAGCTAGCCTTTCATCTCAGTATGGAGAACAATGGTCTGGCACTCTGTCCTGCTCTTTCATGAGCTAATAAGGCATCATATCTGACCTCAAACCAGGCAATAATCCATTCAGCGCTGAACACCTGGGATCAAGCCGACATTCAGTGCTCAAGTTGCCAAGAACTCAACAAACTTCAGTGGACAGAGACAGTTTTGCCTTCTAAGATTGCTGTTTGTGTATCTGAATGAGTTTAATGTGTCGCAAAATCAAATTAATGTTTGACTCCCTGCTAGTGCATCATCTGTTTTGCAGTTTTGATGGATAGATGCAGTATAGCTCTGTGTTGTACTAGCATGCTGAATAGATACATTTATAATTAAAAGACTAGTGTGAAGTTTTGGGAAATATGTTTATTTGCTTTCTTGCCAAGAGTTAGATGAGAAGAACAGTATACACCTATGTAAAACTACAGTCAGCAGCTGGTTAGCTTAGCTTAGCACAAAGACTGGAAACGGGGAAACCGCTACGGTTAGCTTGATTCTGCCACAAAATCAACCTTCCTGCACATTTTAAAGCTCACTAATTAACACATTATCTAATTTGTTTACTCTATGAAACAACTGAGGAGTAAAAATTACTTTTTTCCAGAGCTGCCTTGTTTGAAACCTTTGTGTTAAGCTAAGCTAACCAGCGGCTGGCTGTCTCTTTATATTTACTGTACAAACAATTATTTTGCAGCTGTCTTGAAGGTGTACTCTCACCACACAAACATGTTCACCTGTTCACTTTCACGTTGAATAAAATCCATCGGGATGTACAACAGTACATGCAAGAAGAGAGTAGAAGTGACTCCATTTTAAACACACACCTCTCTGTCCAGTGTAATTTCCACTGCGGCCTCCAGAGCAGTCCAGTCGGCTGGGCTGAGTTAACTCAAGGGTTGCCGGGTAACTGTGGTCATTAGCCTGTCACCAGCAGGGACACATTATGTGACAATGATATGTGGTGTGAAGCATCGACATGTCATCTTTGACTAGAGCATGAGTTGTCTTGGCATGGACGCCTCAGTTTGTGCCACAGCTGCCTGCGTCTTCTGCAGGGGGAAGGGACTTGTTTACTATAGTCAACCCCAAGGATGCACCCTATGCACTTTTACCATGCTATGAAATTTGGGACATATTCATGGCACCAAGAGGATCAGTCCTTATGACTTTGACGATCCATGGACGTGCCCACAGCAGGTTAAACTTTTCACGTTTGTGACCACATGCCTGCAAAACTAGTGCTACCTCCATCATCCTCAGATGTACTTTGTCTTTAATGCTAACTGGCAAATGTTAGCATGCTGACACACTAAACTAAGACGTGAAACAGATTAACACTTTACCTGCTAATCATCAGCATGTTGCCGTTGTCATTATGAGCTGTTCGCCATTCTGACAGTGACATTTAGCTCAATGCCCCACTGTGCCCAAGTACAGCCTTATTTTGTAGGCACCTCTATCTCAAAATAACCTACTGTTGCTGGATTTCTATTAAAATGGTGTACACAGATATAATCATAAGACAATGTATTGTTTGTCATGGTTTATTACGATCAAAAATAGTGTCTCATGCAATGTGTTTGATCCCAGCAGGAAATAGAGATAAAAACATTTTACATTTCACCTGGTTATTTACAGCATATTTACCTGTTTATCTGAAATGTGGAGATACCAGTACACTATCACTTAGACAAGTGTAGGTAATCACAGCCAGTTTTAGCTCTTGTGTTCAGCATGTCTAATCTGGCTGTTTTATTGGAGGAAAAAAAATCAGCCATGATATCAGCTGAGGAAATTAAATTCCAAGAGTAGCAAGGTGATTGCCTCCTCTTTCAGTTAGTGGACTGTGCAGTCTTTTCACACACAGCCATTTCATTTGTCATACACTAAGAACATTTTTTTCCTAATTTTCATGAGTTATCAGGTGTTTCACATCTTACACTAGTGTCAACAATGTTTTTATATGCTATCCATGCTCTTAAAACAATTTTATTTCCCTGCAGCTCTTCAACGAAAGAACTCAACGGTTTTTAAATGGCAACATCTCCGAGCCGACATGTTTGTAGCCAGGGGTGACTACAGAGTGTGATTGAAAGGCCGCGATTGCTCTTAAGAGGACTGAAGGGTGTACTATTGCAAATCCATTCTAAGCCATGAGCTGATTGATTCCAAATATTACAAAGGCGAACACCGGGGTCAGATTTAATTGATTTTTCAGAGACAATTTGCTGAACAAAATTTAAACCGCCAGGCAGCTCTGATGAGAGTTGGAAAAAAAGAGAGAACAATTGCTTGATCAAGGTAGGTATGAAATCAACCGTTTCCCATACAACCTGGGTTTGCTGCAATGCATGTTTGAAAAGATTATTAGATGAACTGTGCAAAGCTCATAACTGACATGGTTTTCTTAATATCAACATTGAAACAGTTTACAAGCTGAAATCTGATTTAGCTGAAACAAAGAATGTGTCCATTCTGCTCTGTTTTCAAAATAATAGCCCTTAATGATGGAGAAGTATAGCTGAAAACACAATGAAACCCAATACATTGTGTTGCTTTAGGCCTGCCTGACGTGAATCATAATGTCTTTGCCCCTTCTATATTTAAATTCATATATTTGAAGCTTTTGCTGCTTGTCCCCCTGCAACATCTTTTTGACAGACACCTGAAAAAGCTGTATCTGTAAGCGGGCATCCATGGGAATAAGCTTTGAAGCGATTACATTTGATAGCAATCTTCAATGGGACCTTGAATGACAGCTATGCATCTGTTTGGAGACAAATGCAAAACAAAATGCTGCCACTCAACTACAGCTTTCACTTTTCCCCTGTCTGTAAGTATCAACACAGAAATTTCACCTAGAAAACAGTGAAATAGAAAGACATCTCAGAATGCCGGGGCTGTCGTTCAGTGCCCAGTAGACACGGTGTGAAGTAACAAACATTGTGCTGCCTCACAGACACGTCCTACTACTTACTTTTGACAGACAGAATGTAATGCTTTTCAAATCTGTCTGATCGGAGACGAAGTAAAAATACTTGTTCATATAGTGGTGGCTGAGAAATTATGGAATGTCAGGCACAACTCTATCAGCTGACTTTGACACGTGAATTACACATGCACTCATGGCTGAAACAGTCGTATTCATGTTAAGCTTTGTTGTGCCTTGGTGCCTCGTCTGTTCTGAACAGGGTGCTGTGCTGCGTGGGGACACAATTGCTTTGGTGTGCCGTCCCTTCGTCCCATCCTTCATGAAAAAAGCATCACGGTTGACATGTCTTTGATACCGTTCATTTATTTTGTCTCTGGATGACGCATTTCAAAGAGGTCCAAGATGCCGCCATTGCCAAATGTGTCCCAAATAAATGATATCCCAGCCAGAATGGAAGCTCCTTGGAGAGTGTCCTAGCCAAAGGCAGTAAATCAATGAGCCTGCGCCAGCATCCCAGCAGCCTCTGTGCAGGAACACACAGTGGGGGGAACGACAGCCTCAGTTGACTTGGCAGCTCAAAGGGCCTCTGACCACAAGCCAGCAGGCTCCTCAGGGAACTAGCTGTACCTCTTGGGCCACTAAGTGAGGGAAGATGGAAACCAAGCAGGGGAAGAATTACAATGAGGCCCGCGAGAAGCAGATACTGAAAGGAGAGAGGTGGGGGATACTGGACATTCCAATGGGAGTTGTGGGGGGGGGGTCACTGACTGTGTTGATACTTTTATCAAAAGCACTTTATGTCAGAAAAGGTCCTTCAGACACTCCAGAGATGAAGAGTCGAGAAAATAATACCCTCTTTCTGAAAGACTACCAGAGCACTTGGGGATCTACATTTTACTTTTACTTGCTTTTGACAGATAGGTAGAACAAAACGTCCTTGAGACGGTTCTTTGTGTATGTGAGTGGACATAATATGCATCTGTTTAGTCACAGAAAACAAAGAGATAAACCCATTCATGTTCATCTCTGGAAGCCTATATCCTCTAACTTCCATATCTCCCTGCTCTCAACATCAATTAATGTGTGTAGCGCTTAAAAGTAATCTCTATCATTTAAATGAATCTAAAGCCCCTCGGCAGAACGCACGAAGCCCCATATCAACTCAGCAGCTGCTACCTTTAAAGTCCCCGATCGTTTGAGTCAGGCTCTGGTGGCTAGTTGGGATATTGATGTGGTGCCGTCTGCCAGGTTGCCTCTTCCCGCTGGCCGCTAGCCAGAGTTTAGCAAAGACATTAGTGGGAAAAGTCATAACCCACCGGCAGCTCTGTTATTGTCTGCCCAAACAACATGGTGTGGGGCAGCCATTTTTGGAGGGTGTACACTCCGAGCCGTGTTTGCATATATCAACATCCATCTAGGCAATAGGTTACACCACACACACACACCTGCATCAACAGCAGTAACCTGCAGCCACGTTAGTCATTTCCTTATGGTAATGTGTTTCTCATCTACACTATTCAGGAGCTTTGCCTCCATGTCAAACAAAGGCAAATATTTAGAACTTGCAAATAGCACATGATTGGTCTAACGAGGAATACAAATGGGGGGTGGGGGTCTTACTTCACGTCTACCAGTGCTTCAGATTAACAGTGCACGGTGAAGAGTGAGGAAACCAACATTTTTATCTTCTGTGATTTATTCTAAAAATAATTTCTTTTCTAACTTTCTTCTATAATTCTGAGGATTATATGCCTGTAAAGACATTTCATTTCATATCATCAGCCTGATTTTTTCCCTTTCCAAAATGACACCCATGCTTATACTTTATACATGTAATAACTTACTTACTGGTTGACTTAACAGTTGTGTAGGTTCTAATTGTCTTTTTCTTTCTCTCTCTCTCCATAAAGGACAGGACCTCAGCTACATGAGCAATGACAACAATGGGAGCAAAGAAACAAAGAAGTCCTGAGAGTGTGTTTTACAGTAACATAGTTTGTTTATTATAAATACATTTTGAAAAATGACTAGGGGTCATGGTATCTTGTATCTTGTTCCTGGTTCCCAGACGTCCCAGATAATGTCCAGAAAAACCCCTGACAGAAAGGTGACCACCATCTGCTTTTTTCCAGCAATGCTGAATCCTCTTCTTGAACTTGAATTGTGAAATGAAATAAAATGAAAATGTATAAAATGGGTAGCTTTGGTAATATGCCTTCAGTTTCAAAGCAATTAGTTATACTGTCTTTGGCCAGGCAATGGTTGTTTCACACTATTAATGACCATCTTGATACATTTAACACGTATTTCAGGCAATACGCTTAAAACAAATGACCAACAAAATATGAGAAAGAGAACAAGTAATCTGGTGTTCTAAGCAATCTGCTATGGCAACTGCATGCTACACTGTGCTTGGCTTACTTTATAGTTTGAATGAGTAAGCCTGTAAATCGGCCTCTGCCCTGGACAATATCTCAAGTGGTTAGCAGTGATAAGAGTTATAGGCTTAACTGCTCAGGCACCAAGAACCTCAGCCTATACTGTACATGCAACATACAGCACACGGTTTTGAAAAAGCCTGGAAAACGTTTCACTTCTAAATGAGCAGATATGTGGAGTGTATGATCAGATAACCAAAATGGACCATCGTATCTCATCTTACATAGGTGGCAAACAAATACACTTTCAAAGGAGTATTTCTGGAGACATGAATTAATCCCTTCGACCCTGTTTCATTTCCCAGCACTTTTAGACCACATCTTGTCCTGCAAAGTGCTTGCCTATGTGTACTTCTCCGTGCACACATCTGTGTGCGCGTGTTTGTGTGTGTGTGTGTGTGTGTGTGTGCGTGGGCCATTACTGTGGTGCTATTTTAAATGCTATAAAAACTTGCAGAGGAAAATGACTGGGGTTGAATTACTCCAATGAGCACACCGATCAATCTTTGCTTTTTTACTTCCATCCTCCCACCAAGTTCATTTCACTTTGTTGAAACACGCAGGAGAAAACCACATATTGGGTAACATAGACCCATTTAGAAAGCAATTTAAGGTACTAACTACACAGATTCTGGGGCCAGTGATGGAGTGTTGTCTCTTAATTATACTGTATCACCATTGCAGTAAAGCTTTCCGATATGACTTGTTGCTGTGTTACTGTCGCCAGTAGGAGATACTAAGAGAGATGATTTAGACATAATGATAGTTTCAAGGCTATTATTCTTATAAAGTCAAAAAACATTTCCCCCTTAACACTAAAGTGGTCATGATGGTCATTTAGACAGTTTTCAAATTTATATGTGCAATAACTTTGTTGAATAAAAAAACAAAATGTCTTTATTTTCATTTGAAATGTTTTTTTTAAAATAGAAATTGCACAAAAGGCATAGAACATATCAACATTTTTCCTATTTCATCACATTGACCACATAGAATTTTGTGCGATTCTATCGTTATTTTTTTCACGGTTGGAGATGCATCGTGGTTGCTTAGCAACTATTGTCTCTGTCAAAGAAATAAAGCGAGTGGTCTCGAGTCCCTGCTGCGCTGTGCTCCCGCCACGCTGCACTGGGCTTTAGCCTGGAATATTTATTAGTTCTACTGGTAAACAATAGATTATAATAAATGTTTTATGATCTAAAAAAAACATAATTGATTGCTTTTTTCTTGCTCTGAGTAATGCTAGATTGATTTAAACTACGAATGGGATATCTGATGGTTATTATCTTATCGAAAAATACTGGTTTAAATATATGGAATAATTATGGTTTAAATGCATAAATACATAATTAAACTTTACATTTGAAATTTACATTTTGGTGTCATTTTATTTTTTAAAGATACAGTAAATGCATTAATCTGTCAAAATGACCACTTACGTTTTGGTTAAATTCTTATGGAATTATGGCACTTACAGAAAATAGGAATACAGTGTATTCATGCAGATTTTCAGAAATATAAACTTCATAATAGTTTTGTCTATATAGCTTTCACCATGACGAAATGGGCACTTGAGTAGAACCAGCTGGCAAAAAAAATCATTGTTCATGATGATTATTATTGTCGTTAAAGTTTAAAACAAATACTTTACAATGTATATATTTGATTACTGCATATATCTGTTAAATGTATCACTCTTTATGTGCTGAGAGCATTTCCACCAGTGAAAATACTGTCAGCAGAAATTATTTTGGGCAAATCTAAAATCTCAGCGACTGAGGATGCAACCCCACTGTGATTTAAACTTTTAAGACAGGAGCATTTTTTTTGAGAGAGTCTTGCACAGTGATGCTATGCAGCGGTCATCGGAAACACTGGAAAGCTGCACAGGGAGCTGGGAGATTTTCTTGCAATCAGAAGTCAACAGTCGGCTGGAAAGTGAAAATATGAGCCAGTATGGTGGTGCGTGTGGTGTCACAGTTCACGCTCATGTTTATACAACTAATTCTCAGCAGGTGAAAAAGACACTACTCTATATCCAGGTCATGACTCAACTGCTGTCCACTTGAAGCTTATTTGCACTTAGGATGCTGCTGATGAGGATAAACAGACAACATTTCTTGCGAAACTCTCAACTCTTCACCTTTCAAAAACTATTCAGTGAGGTTGTGCTTAATGAATTTTACTTACTCTTATTCCAGGTCAATAAGCCATATCAACTTGTGTCAAGCATACTGTGTCAAAATATAAAGAATCCAAATGTATTCTTAGTGGTATCCTGAATGTGGGCTGCGATCAGTGTGTGTGGTCAGTCCTGCTTTTGACTTTGCTTGCAGTTGTTCTTACATGTCAGCTGTGTGTTGGTACACATCCCCCTCGCATGAAGCGTTTCCGAAAATTAGGTGATTCAACAGCCTCCCATCAGGAGGAAATACTCTCAATCTGCTTTAGTCCTAACACAGAATTTAATTTTAATTAAATGGTTAATGAGCCATGGGATTAATGCCAATGACTTTTTAAAGCAAACATCTATAAATCATTAAAGCCCCATTTGAAAGGGAGAGCGAGCAGGGCTAACGAGTGTACGTGCCTTCAGCTGCCCAGCATGCCCCCTCTCTCTCTCTCTCTCTCTCTCTCTCTCGACACATCAGCCTTACCATTGGTCAAATAAACAGCAGACAGACTGATATGTGCAGTGAATAAACCTGCTCTTAAACAGTTAAGATGAAAAATGTACTCACACAGATGTGCTAATTATATGAGATTAGCTACTGGTGGTAAGTGTGGATGTGAGTGTTACCATTGAAAAAGGCTATATAGAGTTATAGAGCTTTTCTTTTTTACTACTTTTGGTCACAAGTAAACTTCAAGATCCCATGAAATTGTATCATTATCGACTTAATGTGATGTGCTTTATGTAGAACAAACAGGCCAATGTGCCACCAGCTGTAATAAAAAAAGAAGGTGGGGTTGTTCAAAAATCCTGATGACTTCCGTGATTGGAATTTGTTCTCACGCTGAGTAAAGTTATATGTGTGAAGACACTACTGAATTGCACTATGGGAAATGTAGGATATAGTGATTTGGGGGCGGGGGTACACATACAACTTCAACAGAAACATGACATCCAGACCTTATGTTGCACTAGTGGGTGTGAGTACTAAGTCCAACAATGGAAGTCATTAACATTTTCCTTCTTTAGGATAAAGGTAATAAGATATAGTGGTCACATTCAGGTCATTTGTAAACCTGCAAGCATGAGGTCATATGCTGTCTCTTTCACAGCAATAGTTCAGCTCTCTGTCTCCAAGTGTGACTGGTCAGGTTGCAGCTGTCCTGATAGGGCGAGGCTGTCCCCATCTCCCAGGAGATCAAGGTCGTTGGAGATAAATGGCATTATGTCCCAGACTCCATATTGATATACTGTCTCCTCTTTGTATATGAGACATGCACTAAATATGACGTAACATACAACATGAACGTAGTGAATCTCGTATGCAGGGGCGTAAATATAGACAGCGCAAGTAGTGGCCTGTGAGGTAGGGGGGCCCATAGAGAGGACAGGCCCATCAGAGGAGGAAACCAGCAGAACTACTCCCAAGTTCAACAAAGACTCAAATTGAAGAACTAGTGGTGCCATTCCCTCATAAACGCTAACCCACCTCCATCATGTTTTTTTTTTGTTGTAAAATAGTCAGTGGCAGTATTACAAAAAGATGTGCTTATTCTACATAAACTTTCTTACTTGCCAGGATGTGCAGCTCATTATTAATTAAGAAGACATACTTCGGTTGTTTAAGGGTCACATTTGGAGTATTTATTGGCCCTATAGGACTGTACGGGACACTCACATTCAGACAAATGAGTAGATTAGTTAGAGGCAATCTATATTATGATGTAATTATGACATAATGATCCAGGTTGACAGTGAATAACTGATCTCTGTCATGATTTCGTGAGTTTGACTAAACCAGCATTAGCATCAATGACAATTAAAGGCCCTGAACTTTTTCTTTTTTCTCAGCAATATTCTTACTGCTGATTGATGGAGTCTTAGAAAAACACATTTTTTCCTGCCAAAGTCAGAACAGTGGTAATTTAACATGATACATTTCTGTATTTGTATTTTTGTCCTTTCATTTTCTCTTTGGAGTGGCGTTGAAATTAACATAGGACATTTTGGACTGATTGTAGCTTATTTAGTAATGCATATTTCAGAAATACTTAATATTTGAAACCAAATTTCAGGGTCCAAGTCAATGTAAATCAAGTCTAAATCTTCTTTTCACTGGCAACTGCCTAAAAGGAAGAGTGTAGAGACCCTTCCAGCAAGCTGTGAATGTTCACATCAGCCCTGGATGAGAGAGTCACTAACAGTGCAAACCTCAGTGTCCTTGTGTCCTGTTGTCACAGGCTGGCTAGATTTACACTTTAAATAGATTTACCACTTAGTGTTTGTTATTGAGGCAATGATGTGACATGATTCTCAATTTCGGTTACTATGTTGTACTATACTTGCAAAATAATTAAAAAGTGAATAGCAAATGAGTATTTAGAAATGGAGAACACACAGGTCTTTTTGTTTTTGTTGAATTATGTGTATATTGGATGATTCAATGCAGATTTTTGGTGTCAATGCAGAAAATGGTTGGTAATGAAAATAAAGTTGAGTTTTGCAGAATATTGACCCTCGTATGTAAAATGCAAAGTTTGATCTGCCACACATTTAGCAATTATTTCCCATAAGCCTGTAGCATAATCCACCAATGTTAATGGTATTGTCCAGCTGTCTCACTTTATATAATTCTCCTTTAATGCATCAATGTGGCTACACACACCATGTGGAGGTGAGCAACTTTTGCATTCTAACCATTTCATTTGACAAAGTCGGTGACTGAGGACCCAACTGGCCACCTGTAGATAATTTATTTGGCTTTCCCCTCCACTCCAACATCTATTGTATTATGAAAAAGAGAATTGGATGTAAAATCCCCAGTGGCCTGTGCTAAATTTACCTTAAACCAAATCACTAAAGCCTACTGGTGCTTGACAGTCTGGGCAGGTGTGCAGACGCCTCAGCAATATCCAAGGGAGACCTGCTAGCACTGCTCACCCTTTATGCATTCTTATTTATTAATCTGACTCACTCTCTCCTCTGCTGAAGGCCTGATCCACTGAAAGTCAAACAATACTCTGCCAAAATGCCCTTTTTTTTTGCCTATCTGCTATCCGAAAGCCTCTAGTACTGAGAAATAAACGGAGGGATTACTGGAGCTGTTCATGTTTTAGTTGACCATGAAACTGACGCTGCTTCTTTAGTGGCACGTCACAGCTGCTTCTATCAAGATCTAGATTTCAAGTACATGCAAGGTATGGATCTCACGGCTTAAAAAAGGCACGCCGTTGCTTAGGCATTTGTTGTTGTCATTGACACACAACACAATCATTGTGTGAGTACTCTTACCAACAGCGCTGTCTATTGAAGTGTTAACTGCCCTGACACTGCTGGTTTCCCTGTGTCTTGACATGCCTTCCTGCGAGTCAACACCCCAACGCATATTTCTCTGTTAAATAAATAAAAAGCCCGAGCGTGGAATAAACACAGATTCTAAATAGGAGCTGACAGCGCCACTGGTTTGGAGATGGAAGCTTCAGTGGAGTTTGTTTTTCTTTCGATTTTTATTTATTTATTTATTTTTTTGCTGACAATCGCAGGCAGGGGAGACGACAGATAAGAGGTCTGGTTTTTTGGTGTCACAGCGTTCCTGTCTAGCACTGCACGAGTCAGTAGAAGGCCTTCTCCCTGGAGGTTAAAGAATGCTTATTAAATGGCAGCACAAAGACAGCAGGCCACTCATGCAGACAGGGCATCTCCAGCATGAAGAAGGTGAAGGGGTTTAAGAGCAGAGATGGATGCTTTAAATAATAATGATGCCCTTTTGGAGATGGAGGTTATTGTTGTTTTGTGTCTTACATGTTTGATCAGGCATAATGACACACTTACAAGGGAGCACTCGGTATCGTATCAATACTTTTTTATTTTATATTTCTGGCAACATCTCATAGCTGCTACGGTAGGAATCTGTACGTATAAACCGAAGCCTTTTTGTCTTCCCGACACTAAATGCCGGTGAGGAAACACAGCAGGCTGAGCCCAGAGAACAGATGGGGTTTTTAGCTCTGATTTTACATCTAAAAAGGACAAAACCACAGCGCTGTGGTTTCACTCAGCTGTCAAAAACTGAGTGGCACCGCATTACATGGATGATTACCAATAATTCCCTTGCCGGGAGTCAACTGAAAAGAAGACAATGATGTAATTACAGTCTCCTTTGGCAAACTGCTTTGTCATACAACAGAATAATGATATGCTCTTTTGACACCAAACCGGTGTCTCCGGATCCATCGGTAATGGCCCTGTAAATCAAAAATGCTTTATACTTTTATAGAATCACACCTGATGTCCGGACATGCGAGACAGTCAAGAAGTCCTGGAAAACAGAAGAGTGTAAAATAATGCTTTGGCTCTGAGGCTCTGCCGCTCGTTCTGTGGTGCTTGATCTATGAGATCGGTGACAGCTGTAGGACACTCAAAAACACACGTAATAATGTGATATGTTACACAGCTGCTGTATAATCTTTAATTACTATACAATACACATACTCAAGAGGCAATTAGTAAGATTTTCAATGCTCCATTCCATAAAATTACCATAATATATCTTTGGGGGCTTGACAGGGATCTTGATTACCAAATGACTCAAATGTTCTTTGGCCAGTTGCTGAGGATTTCATCCTTTGAAATCTCCCATCACTTCTGTCTGACCTGGAAGATCTACCCCCTGCTGAGAATTTATAGCCCTGCCTCAGACCGCGCAAGGAATTTACATTTTATTTCTGCCTGGAATTGCACACAACTCAAATACCTTTGCCCAATATCTAACCATGCAGCGATGCAAATTATAGGAATTTTACACACCTGACAAACATTTAAAGCCACTATGATTTTAGCATCTTTCACTCAGTTTGTGTTGGAAAATGTCACAATCCTGGCAAAACAGTCTATGTGTTGCTTTCTGCTCATTCATCCTAGATTGCTAGATCGGATCCAGGGAGGTGCACTCTGCCACAATGTCTTTTTTCTACCGTGTCAAGTTGAACATTTAAAAATGATGTATTTTAATTGTTTTAAATGCATGTCATTTTAAAATAATCTTGAAAATCCCTCGATCTATGTGTCATATTGGGATGTTGATGTTGATTGTACAATGTCTGGTGCCTTGCAATAAAATACTGAAAGCCAGCCCTGGGAAGTGCGGTTTATGTCCTTTAAGCAACACAACACAAATATAAAATGACTACTTGTGTATCTGTGCACTTAATTTATAATCTTTAACATGAAATTGGAGCAATTTAAGATGAAATGTACCAGAAATAGTGTCATTATGCCACAGCAGCCTTGCGAATGACTGGAATAATTGTTCTTTTTAAAATCACAATCAGTTTCACACAAAGTGCTGAGGGAATGTTCATGTTGACAACTGTTAGCCTTAGCTATGTTAGCTTATTGAGTTACTGAGTGATCATTGTTGTCTCATATTCTAGCTTGCTATAAATGTATTGCTCAAGCTTCCAAAACCAAAATACAGCCTTTGACAGACACATCAACAGCTCATTGTGTCCATGAGTCTGACCAAATGTAGAGGATAGACACGAGGTGGAATCATGGTCATCAAAAAGTTGCAAAGGCCGGAAAACATTCTTATTTTGGGGACTTGTCTTTAAAGTGGCTCTAATCAATACTTTTATATTTACAGTGGATCAAATACTATGTATAATGCCAAAAGGGTCACCTCTGGTGAAGAGAGTGAACTTTATTTGTTAAGGGACCACAATCATGACTACAAATGAATGCTAATGTTGCTCCACGTGTGCTGAATGTGTAAACAGACTGTTTGCTAACACATACGCCAACAATTTTATAAGGTGATAATATGTCAGTGTTGTGTTTACAACTTGTCTCCATTGTCCCCAAGTGGCCAAACATTAAATTATTGCAGGTTTAACGTTATTACTATGGACCTTTTTAGTATTTAGGAGGCATTTTAGACTTTTTTTTTTTCATGGTCAGTAGAAATGTGAAAAGAGAGAGGAGGTAGGACATGCAGCAATGGTCCCTGGCCAGACTCAAACTAGGAATAAAGCAATTACATTGTCTGTGTTTTAAACCTAGGCAACACCAAAGACACACCTTTGAGGACAGAATAGTTTGGACTTTTATTCATGTCAGACAGGAAGAAGAATCCCTGAACGGGATGACTGCAACATCAATTGTCCAAAGCCCCCAGTGCTGTCGGAACATCTTTACCTCTGTAGTTTCACACCTTGTTCCAAGACTGTGATGACTCTCATGTAAGTATATGCCTCTAAAAGTAAACATTTCAGTTGCACCGATGACGCTTCTTGGATGGATATTGAGCACTAAAATGCCACCTAACAGCTGTTGCTTGATACCACAAAGCCTTGGTATCTGAACATGTACATGTCAGCGGAAGAAGAGTAAGTGAGATCTTGAATATTTTTGGGAATTTCTATTCTGTAATATTGCAATGCTCTTTTAAAAAATAATTTCTCTGTGGATCTGTGTTCTCTGAACTGGAACAGCATAGCCTACGAATGCAGGGTTGTTGTGGCTGGCACGAGCTGTGGCTTTTGTGTTATTTAATGAAATGCCTTTCCCTCTGTCTTATACTTAGTCATTATTGCTAACTGGTCATCAGAAACGACATAACCCAAGTTTATGTGTTGTCGTTTTAATTCCCATGCTGTCATGTTTTGCAAAGCGCAAATTCATCAGTGCTGGAGCTCTCTCACCCGGACTCCCTGGCTCTGATGGCAGTGGGAGATTCATAAGCCGTCTTTCTTTCCTTCTTTCTCTCCCTGTCTGTCTCTCTCTCATATTGTGGACAGCAGCAGCGGAATTGTTCACCAAGGTACCATCTATTGTGCTGAGATAATTGCCCATGAGTAGAAGCTCATCAAGAGGAGAAATTGAAATTACTTCCTCGTACTCAGGGACGGTGAACCGTGGAGTAAAAAAGATGATGAATCTCTATATTTCCATGGGGATCTGCATACGACAGAGGTAGACTTGATGAGGTTGAACGGCAACAAAATTACACAGGAGGACTCTTCCTGTGTGCCTCTCCCTACTACATCCATACACTGTTTCTGTTGGTTTTTGCCATTCAAGAGTTAAAGGTTTGGTTATGTTGCTTTTGCAGCGCAAACAAACATAGATTAGTTTCCTCCAATCAATCACAACCATCGCTTCTTCCCACAAACACGCAGCATATTTCTCACTGCCGGTGGATTCAATTTTCCAAAGACAAAATTAAACATCTTGTAAATTATGTTTATTGTCCCGTGTATTTCCCTCCTGCAATCAAATGCCAGCAGTCATTGCTCATGTGCTAATTGAAGTTGTTTTTTCCCTGTTATGTAAATTCCTAGAATGCTTAATTGGGGTATATATATCACAGTTAGCATGCAGTATTCCAGTGACTTATTCTACACTCAATGTAAACAATGTTCCGACGTATTGTGTGTTAGCTGGTGGGAACATGATGTAGATTTATTCTGATGAAAAGAAAAAGAAAACCTCCACCATCTTCCACACACACACACACACACACACACACACACACACACACGTCTTCATGATTTCACCCACATGGTATATAGATAAATAGGACTCAGTGGAGACAAAATTTCTTAGATGAGAGTAAAACATGCTGCATTAGCACCAGTGTTTTAAAGGTAACAACAACAGCTACAATAATAAGTATTTTTCTATTAACAACGCATTGCATGACTGTGTTATTCCTGTAGACATATAGACAATATGAACATTTTATAGGAGGTACTATGTTCAGAAAAAGCATTTATAACAGCAGATATTGCCCTTATAAAGAACCAATTGGCTTGAAACACTGATAAACAAGGCTGAAAAATCTGTAAAACGATATTTACATCATTTATTTACTTTTTGTACTTATATTTGCTTTATTTAATAGTATTTTTTGATAGTGTTTATTTGTGTACTTTTGGGCTTTAGTGCAATCTATTCACACTATTTGTTCTTTTTGGTAGGGGTGGCCTGGGAGGGGATGGATGGATGGATGGAAGATATAATATCCAATTTCCTCTCACACTTCTTCATTGATGAGAATAAATCTATCAATAAAGATGATGTTGAAAGAAGGGGGGGCAACTTGAGACAAAATGGGCTGTTGGAGCTACATCATCAGCTGCTTAAGACTTATGTCTGTGTAGTCTGTATTTAGTAGTAAAGACAACAATCATCCAGGAATAAATCATCTACATTTAGAAGCCAGAACGGAGCCATCAGACAAGTTTAAGGGTGAAGCTCTCACCTCTTCTTGACAGAAGACTGATTACACCACTTCACGTACAAGATAAAATCACAGCAGGAAAACACAATTGAACACAGTGGAATCACATGTAAGAATGTCTGATGGTGTTCCTTTAAGTGCATGGCTCAAGGACACAATTAGAAGTACTTACTGAGAGACAAAGATTTACTGAATTATTGTGCATTTGCAGATTTCTCCACACGTGTCAAACACATTTTTGATGTAAATACATTTGAAAGACCAGTGCTTCTACAGCATATAACCATGAAGAGCTTTCATTTTTGCTGCATGCATGATGTCAACCACTGATGCTTTCATTTAATCCAAGTGGAAAAAAGCTTGATCTGTCCATAGTAAACATTATATATAGTAAATACTACAGGCTACACTGTAGTAGTGAGACCATTAACATAAAACCCTCCCATTTGCTGTTGGTCCTGCAATGTTTTATTACAGTGAACATGAGTGCAGACAACAGTTCATCACCTCATCATTTCAAACCCTCTACTTAAAAATGACAGTTCACGGGCACTGTGTAGTGTATTTCAGTGACAACAATGACATACCTACTTTTGAATAAGTATTGCATTTTTGGTGTTCAACAAAAGCAACAGCAAAAAAAATTTTTTTTCCAATACAATTTAAAAAAACATGTTTAATAATAACAACAATAAATATAGATCCTATAGGTACAGAGTGCATGTTCTATCAATTTGTAGCAGTTTAAAAGCATAAACATGTCACATTTAATTTAGTTCCAATTGAACTGCCTCCTAACAATTACTGAAAACCCCAGTTGTTCCAGTGTGCATTGCAAGCATTGACACTGGAGTTTATTAGTAACCATTCTCTAATTAAACTTATAATCCACAGTAATTTAATTAAATCAAGCCACATTTTTGATATTATTTATGGCTCTCATTTGTTATCCTAATGCCATTAACTGTTTTTACATTCATTAGCTACCTCTCTCTGTAGTAGCTTGCTTTGTCAGTGGAAGAATCCACCATTCCTGTGCTGGATGCATGCACTTATTACACAAAATCATTCTTCTTCTTTTCCTTGCTTGCTTTTGTGCACGCATGTTGTTTTACATTTTCTGTATACCATTTGTGTATGTCTTGCATATGTAGGTACTTACATAAAAATTGTTAGACAAGAGCCGACATGTGCTGTCAGGAAGGGCCATGTGGCAGCAGACTTGGACCCAAAGATGCAGACACTTGGGTGAAATGAGGAAAAAGTTTTATTTCCACTACTTACAGCTTGAGGAGGGAAACGGTATTCAAAACACAGGTGAGTGTAATCAAACTAAGGAGTGAATCAGACAAAGACAGGAAGGCAAAAGGAGACACAGACACAGAATTTCAAAATAAAACAGGAAACATAAACCCATAGTTCAGGGACCATGACATTTGCGCATGTTGCACATAATTTGTATGTAAACATGCCCATACATAATGATGTAATCTTCAAGAGTTGAGCAGCCATTTTAAAGAGGAAAGTTATTTTTGTCATTACAAGTATAGCTAAAGCAATTTATAAAGACATCAAATGTCTTGTGATGTATTTCTGACAGACGAGCTGCACAAAGTGCATTTTCTGTCCCGTGATCAATAAATGAGTAAATTCGAACAGAACTAAGGGAGTTGTATTTTTAAGACTTTGAACAGAACTCAAATCTTAAGGATGATGAGTTATAACAATATCAGCGGTTGTTCTATTTCATAAATCTGCAGAGAACCTCATGGAGCTGCATTGTACACTTCCACATGACTAGTCCTTCTTAAGAGTCTTAGGGCTCAGTTGGTTTTCTCACCGCTGTGTTAGTATCACAATGGGAATTGTATTTTAAGTGAGGCTGAAGATCATTTCCCCGTTCTTTTGAAATATGGCATTTGTGCATGACATCTGTGGAATCTGAGCACCTCTTCACCCAAGGGCATATCCCTGTGCGAGCGCAGGAGACACAGCTGAGAAATGAGTTGGCACTAACAGTCCTGCTGACTGCTCAGGATTTCACTGGAGCGCTTTGCAGACTTGTGTCGCATTACTTCTCATTAATTTTACTTTTGTAGCTCGCTTAATATGCTATTGACTGCATTAGTGAAGAGATTAATGTGTTGTTAAATTATGTTGGCTCATAGTGCCATCATGTATTCAGATACACTGCCTCGTCAGCTGCTCCAAGGATTATTTTTTCATGTACAGAAGCTCATAGTCTAATGCAGGGCACATTCAGCAATTGGATGTATAGACTCAGAATGGTAGTCCTCTGCCAAGAAAGGTGTGATGGGAATTATTACTAGATAATGATGCCGAAAATTAATTCTCAAAGTCTCTCTTTTACTTTTTTACAAAACTTTTGCTCAACAGTGCTGCACTATGGCTACAAGTGACAGTTACTCTTTATAAATTAGCTGAAATGCTAAACTATTGTAACAGTAGCACACATGGAGGAGAGTCATAGTCAGCAAACTGGCTATGTGGACTAATGTGCGTTATACAGCAATATTTAAAGTTAGCCAACATCAGCCACCCTTAGCTAATGGTCATACCAGACCAACTAAGGGTGTTAGGGTTAGTGGGTTAGTTTATTAGCTGTGGATTAACTGGATTAATCAGTTGATAAATGTGTAGTCTGGAGCATTTTCTCCTTGATTCAATTTTTTTTCACACAAAAATCCAACCAAACTAAAATGCATCGCTACAAACCATGTAACACGATCACTTCGCTTATTGGTCAGATGTGTCTGGGGCGGGAGCAACAAAGTAAATACAGGAAGAAGGTCCTGTGAACTGAACATGTGGATATTTCTGTGAGACAAACATTGCTGGTTCATTCTCCAGATAGCTGCAGAATGCAAAGCACACTAAACTTGTTTAAACCCAACCAAACAGGTTAGGTGTGAAAATCCCCATAAACTGTAGAGGCAAAACCTGTGAGTGTATTCAATTTAACAAAAGTTTCCCAAAAGTTACACAGTCACAAAGTGGATCTGCTGTAAGGCAGGCACAAATTCTGACCAACCCTTCAACAGCTTTTCTCACACTAGCCGAGATGTACTGCAGCCAGACTTACTGTCATCCAAAAAAGCCGTAATCCTCTTGACAACACCTAAGAGATAGTGCGGGCATACACTGTACGAGTAGGAGACACTTCACTTGAGCAGATTTAGTCACAACAAGATATCTACGAGAGGTTGCTGCTATTTGAAAGTATACAGAACAATACAGATTTAGTAAGTGGGTGGGCTTTTGAGTTGCTTTATTTTGACGTCTTTACTGCTGGCTCCCTTGGCCAGACTTTAAGCACAAACTATTAGTTTGCCAAGGCAAATTGGAAGCCCTGTTCATTTCCACTAAGTCCCGTTCTTTTCTGCATTCAAGGTGCAGGTGTGTGTTTTCTTGGACAGAGAGATGTTTTGATTGTGATTGGATTTGACTGGTGTGATGCCAAATCCAAGGTGCAATCCTTTGGCATTACTTTTTTTTTGCAAGGTATCGAGGACATTCACCGATGAATCAGAATGAGTGGATCCACAGTGTGATTTAGCCCTTTCCACATGTCCCTTTCTCTTAGAGCATTTATTTCTTCCCATGCTCAGCCTTTGGTTGCATACCATCACCTCCATTGGCTTCACATAGCAAGACAGAGAGTTCACTGGGAACTACTCAGAGCAAAACCACTGCCATGACTAGAAATGTCACGTTAACAGGTTAATCTATAATTCATCCATTCATTCTTTAGCTATAAGCATGCATTGGCTTGGCCTTGTTTTTTTCCACTCTGGGCCCAGCTCTTTGTACTCTGGTTAACTATTCAAGGCTAATAATGTTAAGCTCAAATGATCTCGATCATTTCCATCCAGTGCTTTAAATACAAGTGAAGGATTCATTTGTAGCCATGCTAGCACTGCAATTCTATGGATGGCAATGCAGGTCTGTGAGTGGTGATCCACCACTTTGGTCCATACTGAATTATCTCAACAACTAATGAATGGATTGGCACAACATTTTGTACGGACGCTCATGGTTGCCGTGATAACTTGGTGATCCATTGCGGCTGCAGACATTTACTGTGTGTCCCCCTCGGATGATTTGTAATAACACTGGTGATCCCCTGACTTTTCATCTAGCTCATCCCGCAGGTCAAAGTTTTCAATTGTCCATTACTTTGGTTTATGACCAAATACTTGCAAAACTAATGACCATCAGCCTCTGCTGAACTTTGGTGTTCTGTGCTGATTAGCATATGTTAGCATGCTAACAGGATAAACTGGTGAACATACTTCAAGATGTTAGCAGATTTTAGTCGTGTTTAGAAGTTATCTTGCATACAAGTGGAATGTGTAATAAATATTTGAAACCATGACCAGCACGATTGGCTGGCACATCAACTTTTTATTCAAAGCTTAGGAACATAAGGCTAATTTGTGACTCGTGAGATTGGACTATATAAATAAAATGGACTCGACTCGACTAACATATGGTCACTGTCCGGTCAAAACCCTGTATCTCAAAAATGTGGTGAATTTTGCAGATAAATTGATTTACTGTTCTTTTGAGGAAATTATCATTCTTCTTAAGCTAAATTAAACATTTCAACACCACTGGATTATATAAAAGATAAAGAACTGATTTAAAATGCACCACAAACTTCCAGATAAGAGCATGTCTTATGTTTACAATATAAAATAATTTATGAAGCAAATAGACTGGCTTCTCTCTTAGGTGAAAACTAATGCTTTTTTTATGATTACTTTTTACAGCACTAAAGTATCAGATTTATTTTTGAGGATTTTTGAATAAGCATATTATATCTGGAAAAAAGCAGCGTGTTTTTGTTGAATAAATCTGACAAAAGTACTTCCAATTTTGATAAAGTATCATCATTGCTTACCGACTAAAAAGTGGTTTACCTACACATAAATGTATCACAACAGATTTAAATACATTCCTTGCCTGTTTTACAGTATGATGTACAAACCACAAGATCGAGTTTAATTGGGCCTCTTCGTGCTCATACAGGCACATAGCAGTTTCTTCATTGGTTGTAAAATTTACCAAATAGCAAGCAATCACCACCTGACTTGTCACCAGCATGCTTAGTTTGTGCTTAGAGTTTTATGGCGTGGTGGAAGGCATCTTGACAATCATCAGATAGAGCATTTATCAGAGGAAGCAAACATCAGTTACACATGTAAATTACCTGCAGTAATATAGGATATTTTATCATACAAATGTAACCCATTTTGTTTCCTGTCAGCTAATGCGTGTAAACCATCAAGGCAATCCGTGCAAAATGAAAATTGGTGACATATGTGGAGGCAGCAACCAAATGATTATTTTAAGATGCACAGGGGAGCGAGCTGAAACAACTTTCTGACAGTTTCATCATGCATTACTACACAGCAGTTCCTCCCAAAATTGACATCGTTGGCTTTGATCAAAGCCCAAACAGGGCTGTGACATTCTGAAAGAAGTGTTTCAAATGATTTCTGTGACAGAGAGCATAGTTTTGAAACACTGACAGTGCTTCAAAGGATATAATGTCTAATGGAGACTGTGTGTAGGTGCATGCATACAGTGTGTGATTAAGGGGCCCGGCGCATGCTCGCTGACAGTGGGCCGCTCACAATGACATTTGTAATTCGAATGCCATACGAGAGAAACATGCTCTTTACGATACACGACATTTATTTGTAGATGTTGTCATTGCATTTTCTCCTGCATAATCTACCCCATCACGTCGCATGTTAAAATGAAATGACTTGCAGTGCTGATGTGTATATTTCATCATGCCTGTTGTGTCGTTTTTTTCCCCCTCTGTGATGAATCTGAGCTGTGCCCTTGTTGAGGCATTGTCTGCGGGTAGCGCAGTGAGTCTGACTGATTGATGGCAGACAGTGGCTGTCACCCCCGGAGAGTAAGCATTTCTGTGTCATCTCCCCATTGAAGGTCCTGTTGAGCTTGTTAAGGGAGAAAACACTTTTTGTTTATAGCCACTCTGACGGCACCGGCTGACAGCTCCTGCTGAAGAGGAGAGAGAGATTCCCTCTGGCTCACTGCTCTCTCTCTCTCTCTCTCTCCTCCCTGTCTGTCTCACCTGCGTGTCTCTCCCTGTCTCCACCCCATCCTCTGTCTCTCTTGTGTCTCACTCCGGTGTTGTGGAATCCGGTAAAACGAGCACAATGATTTAAAATGCAAATGTGATGTCCCTGCACAAAAAGAAACAGAAATTAGCTTCGCCCATCTGGACAGCATTAGGTGAACGGAATAAAAGCAGGAACAAGATGTTCCTTCAACTCTTTCAACTCAACAAACTTAAATTCCCAAGTCATGGAAATATTGTTTCTACTGTGAAGGGAGTCTCACTTTCCAGTTTCACCACGAGCCAAAACATTTCCCAAACCGAAAGGCTTCAGTTTCCTGGCTGTTTTTGTTGCACAGTAAAACCGTAGAGGCTGTTTTTTTTTTGTTATAGATGAAGATCTGCACACTTTTTAAATAATCTTGATAAGAATCATGATTCTATATTTTACTTCCTGTCAACACATATCATGAAGACATCAAAACCACCACGTGTGTTAGCATGTCTTTCAATGTATCTGACACTCAGCCCCAGGTCCACTGAAAGAAATGATCATATGTATAGAGTTTGTTGTTTTTTTTCTAAAACAGCTGGGCACATAAGCACATAGTGTATTTGTCTTCTGGACTTTTGTTTTCAGCTGCTGTGTGTATGGGATTGGGTCAAAATAAACTACGGTTAATGGACATAAAGGAACATGTCAGCCAGTGCAATAGTGTGGCTCACTGATGTGTTATTAAAGGTTTTGGTCAAAAGTGGAGCTCTATGGCACAGAGCAATAAGCTATATCAGACAATGTTTGGACAGGAGCGCTTCCTGGACCCAAAATGTGTTTGTTGGAAGTGCTCTTTGGATACGTGTAGACTAAATATTACAAACTGTTAGGGTTAGAGTTTGTTTTATGGTTTAACATGACCATCCCATATCAATAAAGGCAATTTAATTGTGCCTCTGAGGTTTCTTGTGATTTATAAAGATATTTCAGACTTTGGATGCACACACAATACTTGTTAGGATGATGTCATTGTTGGTGTTCAGTCTTTTCATGGGATTCACTGACAAATAATGAAATAAAAAATGAAAATATATCACCAGCTTAATTCTTTAAATAATCTATTTAGACTAAACCTTTTTTATCATTTTGTTTTATATTTTGACGTGGTTTTTTTTGTTTGTTTGGGATGTAAATTGTTAAATATCTTTTCAAATTGCTAATGATTCCATATTAAACACTCTTTGCTGATTCTTATGATCATCATTAATAATATTATTATTGTTATTATTGGTAATATTATTAATTGTATTTAATTAGTGTATTGCCAAACAAAGGCATGTCAAATTTGCCACAATGTCTTGTGTCAACTAGTGTGTAACACGTTCAGAGTTTGTGTCTGTATCCTACAAATGACTTTTTTTATTCGTATCAAATAAAAGGAGTATCTGGATGTCTTTGTGCTGGTATACATAAGCACATTTGTATGCGAGTGTCTAAACACAGAGAAGCTTTTTGCTGTTTTCCAAGTGAGCAAACTCAGATCGCCGGGTCCAGAATCACTGTCAGATGAAATTATCCTGCAGGAGCTCTGCCACTGGCGAAAAATGGGAATATTCACTGAGGCCATAAGCTCTCTACTGGGAAAGCTTAAAGGAGGGGAATAAACAACATCTAAAATTAACGAAGGTGAAAGTGCCCAAACACGTTCTCTCCTCATCTTCTGAAGCCCCACCCCCCTCCTCCATCTATTTATGTAGTCACCTCGACTGGGAAGCACTTCAAGCGAGGCCTCTTTTCACTCCCAGATGGGCTCACCAGAGAGAGCTGTGGGTGTCTTTATCTGTGTGTGTGTGTGTGTGTGTGTGTGTGTGTCTCTGAAGAGAGGGGGGGGTATGGGATTGCAATGGGGGGTTGGTGTGATCTACGCCTGTGTGTCATTTGAAGTTGTAAAGCCAAGCATCTAAACACGGCCCGACACTGAGTCATCTGCTTTTTGATCGCGCCGCACCTGATGTGAATTTCATTTGTGCCATCTCGAAGAGCAAGAAGGAACCCTGCACGCCTCGAACCCTCTCGGTCTCTCTACGTCGCTGCCTCGCTCCCCCCATGGGGGGTCCCAGAGCGGCATGGGGGGAGGCGTTAGGTTATATGGAAGCTCCCCCAGAGGAAGGCTTCAGATTCCTGGTGTTGTACAAACACTGCCATTTAAAATAAAAGAAACATGAAAGCCCGTTTGATGTTCAAGGGGTTCACCTTGCTCTCGAACGCAACACGAGCACAAGCAACAAGCGGGGAGCAGCCCTTTTGAGCCTTTGTGGACAGGCACCGGGACTCCCTCAAAGGGACGATTGAGATGGTCTCATCTGTCAAGTAATTACACCCATTCAGTCGAAATGCTCTGCGGCACAAGTTGTCTTTTGATACACTTTCACAGCGATCATCTCACAATATTGTTTGTCGTTTGTTTACTCCAGTGTAGCATCATGCAATATTTATCCCGATGGCAGTAGTCTACCCACATACAGCCGTCACTGTCATGCAGCTAGCTGCTGAAAGCTTTGCAGTTCACCAGTTTAACAGCTTTGGGAGTATTCACACCCTGCCCTTACTTTGGCGCTCTCAAGGCATCCATCCAAAACTATCAAAAATCTCACTGCGTAGGTGGTGCCGCATGCTTTAGAGGGTTGTAAGAGCAAGTTTTGTGAATAGCAACAGGAGATTGCTGAGAGGTTGTGTAGGTGCTGCATGTCCGCCGCTTGTCTGACAGGTAGAGAGAGAAGCACGGCATACAAGGATCTGAGAGCGCGTTCAGCTGGGATCTTGGACAGAACAGAACTGAGCAGGAAAATAAAGCATTTCCCCTCCTGCATTCCTTACTTACAATATGTCACAACAAAGTGCACATGAGGAAATGTCAGTATGTGTATGCGTGGTTGTGCGTGTATATGTGAGAAAGAAAGGAGTGTGCGAGAGAGAGAGAGAGAGAGAGAGAGAGAGAGAGAGAGCGAGACAATGAGGGAGCAGGAGCATGGCGGTAGAGCCAGCATTGTAGCAGACATGATTACGGGCCTTGATCTTTCCTATGGCAAGAACAAGACCTCAATCTCTCCCTATCTCCCCTTTAATCAAATCCCTGCCTTTTTGCCTCCCTGCCACAAAACTGTCACAGGCTGAAAATAAGCCCTTTCCTTATCAAAGAGCCATGGGTTCAATTGATTTCCAGGCTAGGAGAATTTTTATTCAGAAACTTTGAAGCACAAAAAAAAAGAAGATAGAGAAAACACCTGCATCCCCCATCAGGCAAATTACTTCTGACTTTTAATTTATTTCGGCAGGAAATGGAAAGCTACATCCTAACCACAGTCAATAGGGGGACTGGGGAGGAGAGGTGTAATCAGGCAGCTCACCAACTCCAAGGCCTCCATCCTGTCACTTTTAATAGCCACTCAGACCACACAATCTGCTCGGCCTGATATGCTCACGCCATTCCCATAGCTGGAGCTGCCGCCATCTCTGCCTCCTCTTCCTCTTCTTCCTTCTCCCCCTCCTACTCCTCCGTGTCCTTCCTAATAACAACTGAACATTTCCACACTTCCCTGGTGCCTCACATGAAACAAATCACAGCCAAAGTACTTTCTACCTTCCTTCTATCGCTGTGGATGGTGGATTTGAAATAGGGATGGGGAGATTGGCATGTTTCATTTACATTCAAAGTGCCATTCCTGGCTTTGATACAAAGAGCGATTGGATTCAAGGGAGCCAACTCGGCTTCTCGTCCAGTTTTGGGTTTGACTCTGGCTGGCAAATATCTCAACATCCATTTGACGGATTGGCACCACATTTGACATGCGTGGTCACCAGAGGTTAAATCATACCGACTTTGGTGATCCCACCACCACCATCACCACCACCAACATCCGTTTTAATTTCAGTGAAATATCTTGACAATTATCTGATGGATTACTGTGACATTTGCTACATTCGTGGTCCTTAGGGGATAAAATCCAATGACACTGGTGATTCTCTGACTTTTCCTCTTTACATATGTGATTACAGCACATCTCATCTGTGAAATGGAGGTTCATTCCAACTAGGACGAGTGAGATATGGGTCATCTTCAAGGGGGTGGCAGCCTATGGCAGGGTAGAGAGTTTGATCTGCAGTTGGACTTTGGTTAGAGACGTTAACTTCACCGGCAAAGGACGGTGTTTTTTGTCAAGGTTTTAGTGAAAAAGTTCAACATTGTTGATCTCTGGATTTTCCTCTAGCGCCACCATGAGGTTGACATTTGTGGTTCAGAGTTACATTTCTTATATCTATTGGATAGATTGTGAAATTTGCTACAGATATTTAAGGTCCCTTGAGGGTAAAATCTTATGACTATATTGATCCTCTGAATTTTTATCTAGTGTCACCATCAGTTCAAAATTCTAATTTGTCCAGAACCGGTTTTTATTTTTCTGGTCTTTATTGTTCTTTATATTGTGAAAATTCTACTAATGTGAACATTTGAAATAAATATAAATGTTTCATTGGTGTCAGATTATTTATAACATAATGGTGATGGACACTGGTTGGAGGCCCCCCCTTGGAATTTTTTGCCTAGGGCCCCAACAGACTCTAGAATGGGCCACAGCTCAAAGGACCCCTGTGTGTATGTACAGCCTCACAGAGCCTGTTGTGTTGCTTTAGACTTTTAGTCTTACTTTCTGTGTTAATGTGTTCAGGTTATGTATTTTTAACGTCACATTCTCCAATAATTGGTTTATACTGATACATTTCCACTCCAGCCTTGCAAACTTTTGAAAAAATAAATACAATAAAATAGAACAAAAACTGTACTCATGTGACGGTAAATTGGACTGCTGCTCGTGCCATTTGGGCCAGCAGGTGAATGAAGATTGGCTTGTCCTGAATGTCCCTGGCTTACAGATCAAGTTTTATCTACAAGCCGTTTGCTCTTCCAGGACCTAATGAAGCTCTCTGAAAGGAGATTAAATGGCAGAGAGGGACAAAACAATAACCATTACCAGTCACCTTCATTTTGCTTCATCTGTTAACATACTGGGCAGCTGTTGCTGTGCGGCAGCCAGTCACAATACCTCGCACACAATAATGTAAAAAAGCAGGAGGAAAACATGTACTTATGATTGAAACTGTCATGGAAATAACAAATTAAAGAGACACTGGAATGAACCCATGCACAATCTGTGCAACGCTCATATTATTTGCTCAATAAAAGACTGACGCTGAAAGAAAAGCTATAAGTAAGACATGTTGTTAGTGAGGCATACAGTTGCTGCCAATTCAAATGCATAGCAAACATGTTGCAAAAGAGTTTAGGCAGATGTATTAACTGTTCCTATGAGGGATGTCAGGGCATGATGCATCATCAATCATGGTGCCAGGCTGGCTAAGGCTCAGGAAAAAGCATCATACCTTTAGCATTTTAAATGCTTTTGACTTTGGTGTTCACGCAGAAAACAGTCATGTCTATACTTTGCTTTTACAGCAGCACACAATCTTGCTTTGTCCCTCAGACCAGCGGAGACTTTAACCTTGTGTGAAGACAGATTTACATCCAACATCCAAGTGTCATCCCATTTCAATCAATTGGCTCTTTTTACAAAGAGATCTCAAACAGCTTTTAACTGGGTTCCAAATAGAACACACTGATACTGGATCCAGTCTGCTGGCAAAACTGGCTCTGAAATTTAAGATGTTAAGCTCTCCATTGAAAATGTGTGAACTCATCAGTCTCTCAATGGTTTTCTTCCTCTCTTTAGAAAAAAGTGGGTTGAAATCGATCATCCATTATTCTTGAATTTCATTATGTGGGAAGAACAGTATCAGTAAACAACATAATATAAAGTTTACAGTATATTAGGAAAATGTATGAAAATGCCACCTGAATGCTTTTGTGTTGCTCGTACACATCAGATCACTTTGTGTTTATTATAGCTGCCGCTATATTTTATAGACTAACATTTACAAGACAGATGTATCTTACTGAATCCTGATGCAGTGAAATACAAGACAAAACAACATATTACAAATAGTACTTTGATTTTAAAAAAGGTTAAAATATTCTAATTATATTTCTAAGGAGGTTATTGAGATATATTTTGCTTTGTAGCTATACTTAGTCAAATGTGTTTATGTTGTTCTTATGCATTCATGTATAACGCCCAAATATAACTTTCAACTTCTAGTCTCATCTGTTGTTTGTAACAATTGCCAAAATGTCAGAATTGTTAAAATACATTGTTTTTCTCATTTTATTCTCTACAGTGTTTATGGGATCTTTAGAGTGTTGGTTTTTATTTTATTTAGTGCTGTCACAATATGCAGGTAGCAGGTAATAGCACGTAGTGTTGTGGGTTTGTTGAAAGAAGATGGCCTCACACAAAGCAAAAAGACGAGTTTGTAAGACGATCTATCGACACATATTTGTATAAAGAAAGTAAGTAAGCCTATCTAAGCATATCAGATGTTAACCTATATAATCGTGAGAGTGCTGTTTAACCACTGCTGTGATCATCAGTCCAAAAGAACATCATAAATAATTCATAGCTAACGTCATATAAATGGATATATCCGTACATATAGTAAGTTAACAAAGAGTATAGAAGATGGGATGTATATGTATGAGGCTTGTATCGACTTGGTCGAAACATCAGTGATGAATCATTAGGGCTCACTGTGTGGTCATCTTTAATATATGTCACTGCCATGACCAGCACTTAGTGTTTGAAATGCATTCACCAGAAAACTCTTAATGTTGTGTGTTTGGCCTCATGTTCGTCTCTGATGTTATAAATGAACTCTGACATTAAGAAGTTTCTTTGTGTAATGTTATTGTCACAGTAACATGATGGTGCAGCGATGACATATAGGGTTCACTGCAGAGCAGCACATTCTTTGATATTGGAGGGTTTTGATCACAGTAACTCTAAAATTAGCTTATGTGTAACACAGTTTATAAGGTGTAAACATGAAATATTACAGGCTACAGTGAAAGATATCAAAGTCTAATAATAAAATGTTTGGCATCATCCACATAGACGTTTCATCCGTTCATTTGCTAACACTTGCACCGACACTGACGTGCTCTGACTGCTTTAATGGGCGCAAACACGAGTGAGGTCTCATGCAAGCTTTAGATAATTGGGGTTCTCCCTCTGATGAATAAGCACCACACATATTAATGCAGCGCTGATTTATCGTTCTCTCCTCTGTGCTTTTTTCTGCTAGTTAGTATTTGATGGATGCAGCTTTTACATTTGTGCAAACATGCTACTTCAAAAGGAAAACGTCTAATAATGACATTTAATGACTTCATACATTTCATACGGCTCGCTTTCTCTCACTCATCGTCATGAGGAGGAACGTTATTGAAAATTGTATTGGGTGATGTGGATGAGTATTATGCTACATTAGGATGTTTTATTTGTTTATGCATTATCATATATTTGCTACCGTTTGCCACTGTAATTTACAATGCACAATGTATTTGTAACCAGGTGAATGATGGGCAGGGAGTGTCTTGGAGTTGGAATGCTGCATGGATGTCTGTGTGTGTGTGTGTGTGTTTACCGTACAGACTGCACACTGAGTTTATGACTTTCCTCTTAATGAAAAAAGTGTATTTTTAGTTTGTGTAAGAATGCTGGTGAAAGTACATTTTGTTCATAAATGTGTATTTTATTGTGGGTTTATGCACTTTGACTGAGGTAGCTATATAAGGTTTGGGGTTTAACAGATGTCTTTATTATGTTTTTTTTAGATAGGCCACTACTGTTGTCTATACTTGATATCTGTAACCCTTTGAGTTGAGTTAGTTGCAGGGGAAGCAAGCCAGCTCTCTGCTGTAATAGCCTACCCACGTTTGACCCATCTATCTGTTCAGATGGAGTTTACCAATGCTGTTCACTAAGTGTGGTAAAGGGAAGATAGTGAATATTAGTGTGATTATCCAAAATACGCAATTTTAAAGTAAACGCTGTTCTTCAAGTGCAGTCAGGGAATAAAGAAACCCACAAGAAAATAATTTAGCTCTGTGTCCAGTTCCATCCTTTTATGGTCCGGTCACATATTTTACAATGTATATTTCTTTTTCAAAGCTTTGTAATGGTGGTTATCCAAACAGACATATGTGCCATCATTTAATATTTCTATCTGTCTACTTTTTTTATTTGAAACATGTGACAAAAAAATCGCAGCACTGTATCTCACATATTTGACATAATATAACAGCACATGGGAAATATTTAGAAATCATATGTGCTAACGTATTATGTGGAAAATATGCCTAATGTGTGTAATATAATACATGCACATTCAATTTTACGTGTGATTTTAAGTTTACATTTCTCACATATGTCACGTCATGCGCAATGATCAGGTTAAACATACAGAAAAACATAAACAAGATCTCATTACATTTTATTTAAACTAGCAGGGAAATATGTGCACAGACAAACCAAAGTTTGTTGTTGTTTTTCTGCTGCTTTCAGCCCTTCAACCTTCAGCTTGATAGCAAACTAACCAAACCCATTATGACTGCTTGTGTTCACATGACACCCTCCAATACATATTAAACAGATTATAGCACGACATCAACAGTACCATGTACATTAATAAACACATTTTCTACAACAGCACACTACAGAGGGGAGATGACAGAGCTGTTTTATATAGAAGCAAGGTTTTACCCCCTGCCGAGGTGCCCTATCATCTCTATGTAATCTATTTATTTTTCCTTTCTCTCTCTGTCACTTTGCGACTCTCTCTCTCTCTCTCTCTCTCTCTCTCTCTCCCTCCCTGTGTGTGGTTGGTGTGATGTTTCTCTTTTTCTCTGTCAGAAGTGGTCTCTGGAGTTCAGAGATGGAGAGCGTATCAGGGGTTCGCGTCTCATTACTGACGGCAGATGAAAGTGAAAACACCCAGATCAAAACATCTGTTAATTGCGTAAAAAGGGAGACAAACAATGGTATTTATTAGAAGAAGTAGCAGGTAGCAGTGCCCTCTGTATTTACACCCCAACCCCTGCTGTCAACAGCATACAAGGGAATGCTGCACTTCTTTTTTTTAAATCTCTCTTTTGTTTACTTGTCTGTCTGTTTCTTTCTTGCTTGAGAATTGTAGCTTGAGTGGATTTCCCTACTTCTTCTAGCTTCTCAGAGGGAAAAGGGAATTTGCTTGGGTGTGGATGTCTGAATGTTTATGTGTGTGTGTACACCAAAAAAATAATTGAAATAATAATTTAATTAGTTATTTGTGTTTTTTTGTTCAGGTCATTGTACCTTAATTAGTCATACTTATATTTAGCCTCCTTTATTTACCATTTTTACGTAACAATTAATTAATGATTATAACAGATTATAACAACTAACAATATATCTATTATAAGGACATCTTTAACCTCCCTTATCATCTATAAGTAGTATAATAACAATACACGTATGATCATAGCAGCTTAAAACATGCTTTATAATCAAATATTAGGCCATTTTTAAGTGTTTATTAATCTACAATTTGTCAACAACTATAGCCTTTTGTGTGAAGCATCTGTAACTGGTGTACACACAAATGATGCATGTGTGATAACACAATATAACATTGTTGTATTAATATGTAATGAGCTTTGAGCTGGATTTTAAATCAACCTCCTGTCAGTGTATGATTTGTACATGCACATTGACATTAATCAGTGCTTTATAACATTGTATGGATTTGTTCATGTGTCTAATCATATTATTAAATTGTATTAGTTATGGATTTACCATTGATAGAGTTGTATCTTTCAAAATAATTAAGATGTTTATGTTTGCTTGCAACTACGTTATTGTGAGGTTCATTCTTGGAAATGTCAAAAAACTGTAGCCATTGTGTGGGCTTTCCATCATAAGACATGGTTTCTGAGAATGGAGCTTACTTTATTCTATGAAGTGTTTAATTAATTTACTTGTTCATGTATTTACGTAAGTTTTATTGTTGTGCTTCCCATTATTGGTGTCTGTATCATAATAATACTATTTTGTAGCATAAAAACAAAGCACAAATATTCAGTATCAGTTTAATAACCATAATTTAGTTGCTTGGGTAATCATGGCTGTTCCTCTCATCTTCCATTATTATCTACTAACATAAATTACATTTTATAGCTGCATGAACTAAATATCTAGCACTGATAATAACCGTTTTTCTTGCTATTCTTTGACTGCTACAAAAGGCTGTTGGAGCGCTCTCATTTAAACTGCGTTTCATGGCCACAATATTCAACAAGCCATAACTTCTTCATTTTTCTTTCTCTGATTGAAGTGCGATAACAAACATTTTACAGATGTCAAATTGTTTCTTTCACAAAATGTGAAAATCCACAAGCCTCTGTTTGGCCTGACAGCTATTTCCTACTGTGTCATATATGGTGTTTGTTAAAAATGATTAGCTATATACTACTACTAATCATGCTGGTTCTGAGTGTTGTATGTTGGGCTCCAGCTGCCCATACTATAGCTGTAACACCTAACAAGATATTATGTTATTACCCAAAACATCTGTGCTTCAACTGCACTCTAACCTACTTTGTTTCCTAAAGTGGAGCAGGCTCACACATTTATTTTGCAGAATGTCACCAGTTGTATCTGCGGTTGCCTTTGTTGTTCTGCAAACAGCTCTGAGACGAACATAGCGCTCTAAAAATAAATGTGATTCGACTTGACCTTAGCTTCAGCTTGTCCCAGGGTCAGTCACAGGCTTTATTTTGGCACCAAGTACTGATGATGATATGCAGTAAAATGTGTTAATGCATATTCATAACTCCCTCATTTTCTGCCTGGGAACATATCAGCTGTGCAACACATACACACACAGACAGACACACACACATACTTGCAAATACACACACATACACATGCATGCTTGTGTTTATTTACAATCATGCACAAATGCACCACATGCTAATACAATGTGCCAGCATGCTAATACATTTGACACACACACACATCCACAGATGTTTCAGCAACATGGGTTTATTCAGTGAAACCCAAGATATGACCATGTCATTTGTTGGCGTCAACAAACACGGTCATATCTTGTGTTTTCAGTTCCAGTTTTGATTACAGGGTGTAAAATCACTTCCATTTCAACAAGACACATGTGACCTCTGTTTAATCAAATCTTCTCACAGTTCTGTTCAGCACAGGAGTTACTTTGTTACAAACTGTAGTGTTTTACTTAATGACTTAATTTCATTTCTTGGTGTGACCACTTTCTCTCCACCTGAGTCTTCTCCTTCTTCTCATACTGATTTCCTACATTTCTCAGAAAGCCTTTCCCTACCCACCAGAGAATGAATAGTGAAACCACTTCTCATGATAAAAGATGGTTGAACTTTCTCTGAACTTTGAAAACTACCCTGATAGTGTCACTTTGTTTTCACTTCAGTTTCCAGTCTGTCGTGTTCATGGTCGCCAGTTTCTTGTTGGGAGGGAGAGATGTTGTGCCCTAACCAAACAGAAGTAATTTTCAGTCAACACAGAATCTTTGGTAGAGGTAGTATGGGGAAGTGTAATCTCAGAACCCACCAAACATCATCTGACGATGATTTAGCCTCTGGGGGCAATGGCCAATGGTTCGGAGCTTCCGCTCTAGCCATCAAATATCCTGATAATGGATATCCGTGCCAAGGCTTCCTCTTCTGTGTACGGGTCATTAGCAATCTGGAAACCCATCGGCTGTTGTCCAACAACGTTTTGTTTGCAGATCAATTTTAAAAAAGGTAATCTGTAGGGTTCCAAGATTGATAAAAAGCCATATTGTCATCAGACGATAGCAGATGACTACCGAAATTGCATTTCGGCCATCGACTTACGTCTCTTTTGCTTACCACATGGACTGTTTACCTGCAGGCAAACCAAAGAGGTCAGAGGAGAAAAAAAGGAAGGAAGGAAGAATGAAGAAAAAAACTAAAACAAATGGAACACTTGACGGATTCCTTCTGTTGTCAGAAAGATGTACAATGAGAAAAGAAGGAGAAAGAGCACAAGACTTCAGCCATGCTTTCAGCTGAACGATAATGTCACTGTACAGTTGAGGCTGATGGAAGTATTTGGTAATATAATACTGGACAAATTACAATTTTAACCTGATGACAGCAGATGGAATTAATCCTTTGGGAGACTGTCTATACAAAAGTCCATAGCATTTCACACAGAACCACAAATGTCAACCTCAACAAATGGAGGCACAAAGACGTCAGGAGATCACCAAATTCATTAGGAGTCATCGTCTGTGCACCATCATCTGTCTTTGATTGTGAAGGACTGACAAGCAAACGTGACATTTACCATTGATGATATGTGTCCCTGTGAGCCTGCACAAGATAAACAGGTATATAAAATGCATTGATGGATTTAGAACAATCTTTTATCTTCCACCCTCGCCTTCAGAAGGCATTATCCTGGACTGAAGTGCACCAGGAGAAATATTGTGGAAGTCTGTTTTGTCAGCAAATGTTGTACCGGCGTATTTTCCTCTTATTTTTCACTTTTCCTGTTTATTCCTCTCTAAATAACACCCATCTGTTGATACTGCAGAAACCTTTATCACATGACAACTACATCTGGGACTTAGACTTGACTTCAGCCTTGCATTATCTCTATCAACGGAGTAGAAATTCTCCTTAAATGTCATCCCTGCTCTCATTGTAATATTTTATGCTCTCAGCTTTGCTGGTGTGAATCCTCTCTGCCAGACTGAACAGGAGGAATATGCTTAGTGGTATTTAAAGCCGAGGTGCTCGTGTCATTTAGGAACCACACAGCTTTGACTTAGCCAGCCCTCAGAGAGCCAGAGTACAGGTGGATCATCTCTGTTCTCTCCTTTCTCCTCTGAGGCCGTGGCTGTCTGCTCCATGACTCGCTTTCGCTGTCAAGCCGAACAGAGTAATCCCTGCAGTAAAAGCCTTGCACTAAAGGTTCACGCTTTCTCCTCTCTCTTGGAACCTGCGCTACAACCCTGTTGTGTTTCTCAAGTTCATTTTCTAGCTGTGACAGGGATTCAGGTGCATTCTGTTTTCATCAACGGCTGTAAGAAATGGAAGCAAAAGGCAAAGAAAAAATAAAAACAAGAAGAGTTAATGGAAAAATGTAAGCAAAATGGAAATGTACTGTACATATTGATGTGTATTGTTGGCAAAAGAGAGGAACAGATTGGGCCCTTCTGTGGCAATAGAGATAATACTCTAAAAAGGCCCATCTGCCTTATTGAATTCCAACATACCAGCACACACACACACACACACACACACACACACACACACACGCCCATGCTCCCTATTAAATATACTCACGTCATAGACAACACACACACACACACACACACACACACACACACAAACACACATGCATATGCTGAAGGGCTACTTCCCAGCTGTGTCTTCCCATTCATAAATGTCACTGACACTGTGCTCAGTATGATAAATCTCAAATGTGTCCATCATTTGCATAATAAATGATCAACATGCAGGATCAGAGGTTAACAAAAATGACTCGATTTCTTCAGAGCAAAGAAGAGGAAGACACAGTGAGTGAACTATACGGTTCGTTACAACGCAAGTGTGGTATTGTTTTTAGGCAGTGGAACATGGACAAAATATCCATCATCAGAATATATATAATATTCAGTGTAGTGAATATTATATATAGTATGTGCTAATAAGTGTAAGTGAGTCTAGTATCAGGTGCAGTTACTTGGTAACACATAGACATGTGGTTCCACCTTGCAGTATATTGTCTGGATTAATCCACTGAGCCTGTGCTTGAATTGGTTTCAAACTGAGAAAAGGCCTTTTGAAATCCATTAATTCATGCGAAAGCAAACTCTTTTCAAGTTAGGATGATGAGTCTACAACATGTATTTGGTGGAAGGCCGGGACAAGATTAATGTGTATTAAAAATATACATATATATATATATATATATATATATATATATATATATATATAGATATATATATGTTCAAATACACATTTACGCGTTAGGCAAGCGTGTTTAAAGCCTCTTGTGTCTTCACAGGTTCTTTTGTGGAAACCCACATTACTGCAAGACCAAAATCTCTATGATGCCCTGATTTACTCTACCTGACCAAAATAAATATAGTTTTATAGTTCTATTAACTGAGCAGCCAACCCTATAATCTTGGAATACTAGTTCTACTGCACACTGAAATGTTAAATAATTCAAAATAGGAATATGTTTTGCCCTACTTGCCCTGAGCTTTTATTTCAAAGTTTTTAGTTTGGGGTTTGAGGGCAAATTACAAAATTATATTTCATCAATGTGAAGAAGTCTTTGATTTAAAGATTTTTATGCGAGAAGTAATTTCACTGCTGACTGACTAGACGTCATTTGGTTAGGGAGGAAACACACTACATTCTCAGGTTGCATCACAGTATAACTGCCTGTCAATCATAGGCCTTTTGTCTTTATTTTGGTGACAAAACTTTGAATCCAGAAATGCTTGTAGAAATTGGTCTCATTTTCAAATTTAGGATTGTGATTGAAGGACTGTTGGTTAAATTTGCTCAATGGGCTTAAGGAATCTTTACACATTTTTGGAATATGTGGAAATATGCTTATTTACTTTCTTGCAGAGAATTAGTTGACCCTCATGTCTGTACAGTGGGTATTAAGCGAGAGTCAGCAGGCGAGTAGCTACCACTTACTAGCACTGGAGTCTCGGCTGGTCTACAGCAAACGTGTACAAAGAAAGAAAGCAAACAAATGAATTTCCCAAAATGCCAGACTTTTCCTTTAAACTTCAAACACATGTATTCAGACGTGAGAAACAGTATGGTTTACATGAATCATCCTAGTTCTACCACTGGCAACTATACAGGGTCCTATAGGTAGCTAATACAAAGCACTATCAATACTTTGAAAAACTGTATTCTGATTCAGCAAGAAAGATCCATAAGCTGGGATCTGAGTGAAATCTGACATCCATTATTAGACATCTATACCTTTTGTATCTTTTGAACATTACACTTTGAGACACTAGTAGTCAGCTTTTTCAGCACTGAGATCTGAACTAATGTTTTCTTTTTAAATTAATCTACATATCAACTAAATCGACAGTTTCTTTTTCTCTAAGATGTGTGCCATACAGCATATACCATATTTTGCTGTTCTGTGAAAGGGATTACAGACCCTGCTCTGGACTGCAAGTAACATTTTATTTTTCAAATGTATAATTCAATGGCGAACAGAGAGTGACGAGGTGAGCCGTTTCCTGAGTGTATGAATCTGTTTCTTTCCCCTTGACCCACTGCATCTCAGTTGTTGCTGCCTGTTTCAAGGTCCCTGGCCAATGAATGATGAAATGGACAGCTGAAAGTCAGCCAAGCACACTGCCACATCTTCTTTAATCCAGCCTGCCAATCCAGCACGCCACAATTATTCAGAATGTTTTTGCTTATTTCCATAATGAAGGGGTTAATTATGCTCATGAGACGCCCCAACGGTCTTGTCTTGGGTGTCGGGGACACAGCTGTTGGTCTGCAAGGTAAATCATGCACTAAATGTGTCACCTAGAATTAGACCCATTTGGCCTGGGCTGACAGTCGGCTGTTTGCAGTGTGAGGGGCCCAGGCAGCGGCTTGGCTGTGGCCAAGTCTGTGTGGAATATCAGTCATTGCCCAGTGGCCCAGACAAGATGCAGCAAGTCGAGCAGAGCTCCCACTGTGTCTTGAAGATCAGCTGGACAATAACATTTTATGCACCCATGAACAATGGAAGCGTATTTCATTTTAAGTACAGCATCAGAGGTGTATCATGTTCATTTCTGTTCTTTTTATGGTGTGTGTTTGTACCCATCATAGGCACACAAAGCATCACATGGACAGAACTGCCAGGCTGAAAGAAAGTCAATATTTTGATCATCACTCACTTATGCAGTTAATATAACACTAAGTGGGAATGTATGGTGTCAGCACAGAGAAAGATTTTTTACAAGAGCAGTTGCTTTTGCTTAAAGGAAACGCTGGGCTCCAAATCACATGCTCGGGAATTAAGACATAAATATAAATATCAGGTGATTTGTCACTGTTCAATAAATATCGTGTTGACAACACTGCTTTGGCATGTAGTTGTTAGGCAGAAGTGTGTATATGGATACTGTAAGAAAACATTGAGAAAAGCTACAGTGACAGCAACAACAAAACATCGCTAAGACGCTGTAAGGCTTTAATTGGCTGCATCTCATTTGCATGCGTGTTGAGCCACAGTTTAACATTTAGTAGACAACAGACTCGAATCAAATGCAGGGAGAGAATGTTGTGATTTAACATCTAGTAAGCTTTGGGCAATGTCTTCCCTGTTTTCATTTGATTGTAATCAGCCTGGGATTTTTCTCTGTTTGAGTGTTGGCAGGCAACAACAGTGTTAAATGTGCTGTTCCTCGTTGCTGGTTATCTCATATTTATTCAGATCAAAAGTAGGCTATACCTGGAAGCATCCACTGATTAATAGGTCATCAACTTGTATCTCGTATGCACATAAATCTCTTGATAATTTACATCCATCCACTGTGATATAGAATGAAAACAACATCTCTTGTGAGTTTGGCTCTAAAACTACAAAGAATTTTCACTTAATCTTTTCCATCCTGTGCAGACATGAAAGGATTTCCCCCCCCCCGTTGTCCAAGATGTTAGAAAATAGAAGAATTATGGTTGTGACTAATTAAAGGAAATTGAATTGAATTAAGTTATTTCTCCAAGGATATCTTATCTTAAACAGTTGTCTGATGACAGACACCAGAGAAATCCTCTGACACTGTGAAGGATCACAGAGGGAGACTTCTTTCCTATAATCAAAGCACTAAATAGCTGCATGTTATTGTCATAAACGTGTTAAGAGTTGATCAAATTTACATTTATTGTTAACAATTTCCCTTTTTGTGAGAAAAAAAGAATGAAACAATTTAGAAAAGCAGAGAAAAACAAGTCCCTACAGGAATGGACGCAAAGTAAGTAATACAATACTACTTATCTGTTTTTCACCCATATTTTTGTTACACTTTTGAGATTATATCTATTTGCACAGGCTATGAAAACTCCCAAGGATACTAGTGACAATGATCAGGTGCGTATCTGCCATGTGATTCTTCTGAGTCAACATTACACTGCAAATTACCAACCAGTTTAGTTCTGTGCCAGAAAGTCCAACCCAGTTTTTCAGGCTGTCAAGTAGTATATTGTGCAGCACTGAGATCTAATAATACCAACAATACCAGTAATCCATTCCACTCATCCATTCTGTATAGCTGGACTGTGTAATGTCGCATTTATTTGACATATAATCAGATTGTTTTTTGGTATATAGTTTTAAGCATTTATTCTGTTTTTCCTGAATTGTTCATGGGTATGGATAGAGAATGATTTAGTCTCTAAGAAAAATGAGATCTTTCTAAATGATGTAATGAGATGGCCTCTAAGGGCTTTACAATCTGTGTGGCTCATAACTCCCTCTATCCTTAAATATTCAATTCCCCCCTGAAAAACAATTAACAGGTTAAAGAAAACAGGAAGAAACATCAGAAAGTGCGACAGAGGAGGAGTCCATCTTCCAAAACAAGTCATAAAAAAATGGAATCCAATACAAAAGTTTTGCAATTACGTTAAAGCTTTGTGGTGTTGTACTGAATTGCTAAACGTTTTATGATGTTCATTATACTTGCTTGGAAATCTGAGGTTCATTGTCTTGCCCTTTGAGATCCACTTCCAACCGCTTAACGTACGGATGATGAGAACCAGAAATTGTACACTGAAAACATTTTATTTAATGTACATTAGAGTGTTATTTCATAATAAGTGTTATTTCTTATTTTAATTAGACAAACATTAAAAACCATTATTCAATCAGCCTAAAATGCATTTAAGTATAAATTTTGTACAAATTTATTTTATCATCCTGGCATAACCTTGTAGGGAAGCCTCCCTGCATGCACCATGGCAACAGACTAGATACAGTAAGTGTTAGGGGTGTTATTGTTTTACCAATATAAAACCAATGTTTCCACAATTCCATTGTTATTAAAACTGAATGTGGTTGGACCACGAGGGATGTTGTGTATTGGTGACATGCTCCCCAATGTAAGTGCTTTGTGAACTGACTTTGTTACACAGAATGAGAAAGTAAATAATCTGGGAGTTGATGGTAAAAACCTTGGCTGTCTCTGTTTGCATGTTAAAGTGTTCTCAGGCAAGTCACTCTTCATGCTTCATGCAAGCTCTTCTTGAGAGTTTACAAGACTTATAATTACTTGCACTTATAAAATAACATAAGAGATAAAACATACAATTGCATTTTCAGTTCTAACTTGATAAATGGAATTATGCTGATTCAACTTGAAAGAATGGAGTCAAGGTCAACATATTTTTGATGTTCGTGTTTCCAGCATGTGAGAATATCAATAAAAAAAACAGAAGGAAAACTGGAGTCTCATGACAACAGCAATGAAAATGAAAATATTTAATAGTGTCAATACCAAGTATTTCACCCATAATAACATATTATACTCCACCAAGGCCAATAACCTTGTTTCTATTGTTACCTCGAGGAGTTTCTGTAAAGCAGAAAAAACGCGCTGCAAGAGTCAGTGTCTGGGCCATAGAGGCTGACACAACCTGGGTTTAAATTAAGATAAAGTATCACGACTGAGTTCAATGTTCTAGTTATAACTTCCCTGGAGGTCAGAGGTCACACCTGGGCCATTCTTTCTCTGCTCCGGCTCTGTGTCACTTCCTCCACTGAGGTCAGTCCCACAAGGGCTTTGTGTCAGCACCGGATCTGTGTTTGCCTCAAACGGTCACCCTGCTCAGGCCTTTTTGGCTCATTTTTGCACTTTAAAAAATTGTACAGTTAAGATGTTGGGTCATCTAGATGTAAAATAAATTATTGAGAAATTTGTTGTAAAAAATAAAATAATAAAAACAGCCCAACCGTGTGATTTAATAAAATGCACGATGTGACAGTTTTTAAGGATTGCTCATCAAACGCAGTCTGCCTGCTCAAAATTCAGATGACGTATCCAAATGACACACGTTGACACACTTTTCAAGCTATCCAGGACTTGTCATTCTTCTTCCTATTCTTTTACAAAGACACCTTTTGTGTCTGAGAAGAAATTGGATCAAAGAATTGAAGAAAAAAAAGTGGGAATAAAAATAGCTAAACAGAGATGGAAGCGGTTGGAACAGTAAGTCAGAGACACTGGGAAAGGAGGCGGGGACATCCAGCCTTAAAATGAGTTCTTTCTTCATAGCCAAAGCTGTTTTTTAGATAAACTGCTTCTAGACTATAATTGATAGGTTACAGCAAACAAAGATTTGTGTAAAACATTACTATTTTTATGAATAAAATAGACCTCTGAGGTATTGTGTGCCTTAGTACAACAACATTAAAGAGAGATGAACTAAGACACTGCACAGCTTTTTAGTGTGCGAATCTGTCTCTGACAGGAATAAAGAGTTGCAAAAAGACCCATCAGTGACTGGAATATTTTCACAGATGAAACCTGGACAGTCTTATCAGTCAGTGGGAGTCCTTGTTGCTGCAAAGCCTCTGCAACTTCAATGATTTCTCCCCTTATTGTAATCTACTGTATATAGAGCACTGCTTCGTAAAACAGGAAAAATCCATCTCCCCTGCACTGCTGGACATCCTCTGCCTGTGTGTGTTCACAGCCGTGCCGTGAGCACAAAGATGCATGCATTATCTCTGAAGGGAATGGATGAGGTTTTCTCAAGTGAGTCACTGTTGAAAAGAAGAGCACGCTGCATGTCCTCCTCCATCAATGGTCCCTGCAGCAACACCCTATAACCACACTCTTTTTTTTTTTGCTCCGGCAAGCAAGGGGAGCTGTTGCATATGCATAGGAGTCAATATGTTCAAACCTACCCCGTTGGCAGGTCATCCAGAGTCTAATCTGCAAAAGGATGTTATGGCGGGCAAGGGGAATCCAATTGTATATTACAAAGTCACAGACGATTGACCGGCTGCCAGCCAGACGCTGAGGCCAGAGAGAAGGGGATCGCTTCTCTTAGTGGCTTCCATCATTCTGTCCACCCAGTTGAGCGGAAGACGTCTCCTCGCTCAGCCCTGTGTTGATGGTGTTCTACTTAAAGCAGGTGGGAGATATTCATGGCCTCCTCTCAGACAAACACAGAGATTGCTTTGCAGGGTGGAAGAGGTCAGCTGCTTAGAGACATTAAGCCAGTGTGACAAAGTGAACTATCAATAGTTTACTCTCAGTTATGGGTATCTCCGGCTAGAGAGAGCTTCTGCATCAACATCAGACGTAGTATGGAGAGCGACAGAGACATAAGACAGGTGGACAGAACGTGTATTGAAATAATCTTTACTTTATTTTATGTATTAGCTACAGTGTACATTATTTGGCATCATTATGATGTAAAAGTGACAGATTCAGCCAAAAAAAAAAAAGTTTAGCTTCATGGTTACAAGAAATCAACCTTTAACTGTTGGCTGCAGGGTCCCCACTTTGTATGCCAAACCATCCATCCCAGCCTCAACTAACTAATACGGTACCCTTTATAACCAATGGGTTTCTCACTTTCAAATATGCTATTGAAAGCAAAGCACTGTCTACTCTAAACCCCTCAATGCAGGTTGTCTTGTTTAAGAGTTGTTAAACACACTCGCATTGTTCCATTCTTAGAGTGTTTTATTTGAATAGTATTTAGAGTCTCACAGAGATGAAACTACCCAATATTTTATAACAAAAAGAAAAGGTCATAAAAGTAAACAGAATTTATTTTATTTATAAAGTTTAAAGTTACAGGGACAATGTATTTTAATAGACATTTCTGTAAAAGTGCCAGTTTAGCCATTGTGGCTAATCTTCAACTGCAGTCCCTGGGCAGGTGTAAATTCAGATTCTTTCTTAAATGTCCTATCTGATCTCACACTCATTTGGATTTATCTTGCGACCCCTTGGGGAGAGGTCTCAACTCTGTGGTTGCTGATTAAGCCATCAGCACAGGGAAGTAAGTCATCTGCAATTGTAAATGTTAATAAAGTCATTAATAAAGGATCACAGTTATCTTACTTTCTGTTAAGCCAGTGGTGTCCCACCATTTTGTGGCTTGTGATTCTTTAAAGCCAAACACTCTTCTCACAACCGTACTGTATATCTCTGTGTTGTGACCAGCTTAACAAAATCTTTACAAAATCTTTCTCTGATTGTTTTTTAAGGCCTCAAGAGATACAACTAAATAGTATTGCACGATAATGAAGCAACAATGAACTAATGTTAAGTTGCTAATAAATAACTTTAGTCCAGATGCTCTGCAGCACCTTTCTGTAAGGTAAGTGTTCAGTCAGTTCCTGGTGACCTAAACAGCTAGTCCAAAAGCTTGAGTTATGCTACAGGGGAATACGCAGCATTGCAATACAAAATATTCTTATTAATGGCTCATTACTAATTAATAAAGCCTTTATACATTATTTATTCACATACATCCACAAGTCCAATGTAGAAACTGTATATAAAGACTGCCTTAAGAGCCAATGGTACCGGACCTTTACAACACTACGTTTGCCCGATACTCTGGGCATACTACTGGAAAACAGCTAATGCTATTGTTTTTGGTGAGGACAAGTTGTTTACCTGAAGCGTAACAAAATTGACATAATGACATAATTCATTGTGTGGGAAACATTGTGTTTTTTCTTTTTTTCTTGTCCAACGCATGGACAAGAACATGAGTTTCAAAACTACAAAGCAACCCTATCTCATGAAGCTCTCTTTCACAAAATTGCGTGAGCCGGAGCTGTAAGAAAACCCATTGCGAGCTGCTCTGAATGAGAAATTGGTTTTGGCTAAGGTCTTCTCACCCCTTTGGATTGTTCACAACACTTCAGCCCACGTTTTCTTCAACCTCATACAATTCTCTTGTGTCAGTCCCCTTCTGCACCCTTTCTGGTCGCTGCATCTGGCTGCTTATATTGAATGTGAAGCCTTGCTGCTGGTGCTCAAGGCTACTGAAGGAACCGCTCCCTTATTCTGTACCTCCAAGCCATGGCCCCCCCGCAACATCTTTGTGCTCTGCAACGACTGCACGCTTGGCTCCCCCTTCCCTGTGGCTACCTGGTCATTGCTCCACTTTTAACTCCTGTCCCTCCTGGCTCTCCAGCAGTGGAATCACCTTCCCACTCTAGACAGGTACCTCCTCTTCATCTGGAATAGGGCTAAAAATGTATCACTTCGAGAGATACTTCACTTTCTCCACTGCCCCCACCTGATTCATTCTCTCTCCCACGTCTCCCTCCCCTCCTTCCCCTTTAAAATCCCATCTCATGTCTTATTGCTCTTATCTAAACTGGTGGCATTTTCGTAGCTGATCACTATTTTAAATTCAAGGGATGAGGGAATAGTTGAGACACATTTGCCCTCTTACTGTTTTGCTGTTAAGATGAACTCAGAATATGGTTTGATTCTTTATTCATTCATAAATCGAGAAAATAATTTAACACAAATGCTAAAATGCAAAAACTGCAGGTTATTGTTTCTGCTCTTGCATAATTGTAGACTTATTATCTAGATGGCGGGATGTAAAAGCAAACAGAACCATGAATTTGAGCGCATTACCGATCTAAAATAACCTCAAACATGGCAAACAACATTTTTTAAATCTATGACTGATGACAATGAGATTTGCACGATTTATAATCCAGTTCTATCCATGTTTGTACTCTGCAAAAGCTACAGATATGTTTAAGTCTGATAAACAATGACCAAAGACCAACAATTGGCAATGCAATTTCCTCTTTGGCCTCTTAGACTGGCAGTAAAGGAAATCTTATATTTGCTGGAAGATCCAAATACGGTTCTATTATTAATATTTTGCTTTCACAGTTCAGCGTTCACAACTGCAGAGGCACAGACAACCGGAAGACCAATCTCTTCACCGTTATCTGGAGAGCCTCTGGACATGACGCACAGACTGACAGTCCCTTTAATATTATACCGATATCATATGAGAAAACATATGTTATTTTATGATATGACAAATTAAACTAAACCCTTGGATAAAGTTGGATAAAGTCCTGAAATTCAAAACTGACAAAATAGAAATTGCTCAGAGTGTCACAGTATAATGTATTTGTAAGCAGATAGAGACATTTAAAGCATTATTAATGTATTTGTCCACAGCTATCACTCCTGGTTTTACTAACAGATAGTGAATGATTCACATTCAAGCTCAACGTGTCTCCATTAATTTTGAACCATTTTAATGATTTGTACATGTGTATACACTTAATACAAGTTTTATACATAAACATTATATACTACAGATTGATACCAGAAAGCCTGTGTTACAAAGGAGATGAGGAGTTTAAGGGACATGGGCATTTACCAGGCAGGGAGAGGCTGAAAGAAATATATAAAAGTATGCATTATGGGATGTGTAGAATGTAGGCTGCTGCTCCATTTTGACACTTTTTTTTTCAAAACTGTCTTGTGCATTTCACCCAATTTTATAAATGTGCCATTTAAAATGTATTGAGTTCCCCTTTAAGTTTTCTCCTTTAGAACTGCAGATAAATGTTTCATTTGTTTGTCTAGAGGCTGATTTCACAGATGTATATCAGTAGTTAGGGAGTCTACGCAGGTTGTTGTTTTAACTTAGCATACCTTTTCAGACTTTGAACACAGAAGACTCTGTGGTCTTTCTGCCAGCACATACCCTGTGCCACACCACTGTGAAACACAAGGCCACAAGTCTTGATGTGTATCAAGCCTCTATCCAAAGCTCTCTTGTAATATTTTAAGCCATTATTATTATTAATAATATTATTATTATTCCTGACGTTATCAGGGCGCCAGGAGCCAGCACTATGTTGTAAGAATCTCCCATTCTGGGTTTCTCTGGGGTGAGTCCTAAGGAATTTATCCGGATTCATTCTAATGTATTTGGTGTAATTTAATGATCATTTTTGAAAGGATTGCAATCTTCAGGAGAATCTGTTGTGCTTCTTATGTTCGATATCTCCATATAATTTCATCTTGGCAGAGTTGACAATAACGCATCAGCAGCTTTCGACAAATTATTGATCCTCAACTCAGTATGCATTAAATTCACGGTAACTGTGTGACAGAAGGTATAATTCAATTCTCTTTGCACACAGAGCTCTTTAGTCATGACTATACAACCTCGGAATGTTAATGCACCAGGCTACGTTATTATACCTATCAAGCACACTAATGATCTACCTCAGGGGCACAGGCACAACCGAGTAATTTATGGCAGCTGGCAGAAATCTACAGGTTAATGCCCTCCATCAAATGTCCACAGAGAAATATACAATACAGCACACTGTATGCACATGTCACTTTGCTCACCTCTCTAAACAAAGCTGTGTCATGGCATTTTGTTTGATTGCCACTTCTGTTATCAGGTTTTTCTTGAAATACCACACACTTGACAGCAGAGCAAATGACATGTTGATGGGGGACTAGGTGTTCCTGTCAGTTTGTTGTTAGTTTCTTAGTGTGAAATGAAAGATCCGTTTTGGGAGACAGCTTAGGTGTGGTAGCTATCACAATAACCTTGCCCCCCTGTTAATTCTTCTCGCTGCAGCACGGTTGAATGGACAAAATTCCTGGACAGACTGATACATCATGCTCGCCAGAGTGACGTAAAGAACCCCTCCCCCTTACCACCATTACCTTATACCCTGCTTCCCCCTCTCCACCCTCCCATCCATATGAGCTGCTGAGGTGACAGGTCATAAATCCCTACAGACTTGGGGACGGGGGTTTCGGGCTGGGAAGGCAGGGTGATGAGGATATTTGGGGGGGGGGGGGGTCGATAGCTGCAACACAAACCTGAAGGAGATTTCTCCTCATGCATAGAAAGCTGTTTCCCCCTCACCGACAATGTCTCCCTCGGGGATGCTACTGCCAACTCAATGCATGCAAAGTAGTCTCTCTCTCTCTCACTGTGTGTCGATCTCTCACTCTCTCAATCTCACCCTCTCTCTCTCTGTGCAAATGGGGTACGGGTCTTGGGGAACTTTGTGGCATGGGATAAAAGGCGGGGAGCAGTGTCTCGCAGAATTCGCCACCCTCCCTATCATCCAGATGATCCTGAATGCCAATTACCCTCCCCAGCTCTGCAGGGAGCAGCCTGTCACTCACGATGCGGCTCGTGTGTGTCGGGCATTGAGGAGCCAGGCGCTAAGAGTTTGCCGCTGGAGGAGTCAAAAGCTACAATATAGCCCTGTTCACTGCTGGACAGCAGCGGGACAGCCCGTAACACACCACCAGCACACTCAAAGGCATGCAGTTACACACAAAACACATACATACACCTGCAATGCCTATGGGCAGGCTACACCAGCGGGTCGAGGGAGAATTTCACCGAGCACATTAAAATCAGTAAAACTAGAAAAAAAAAGTTTTAAATGTTTAACTGTAACAAAATAGTGGTTTGGGACAAGCACACATGAAATAAAGCAAGTTATACTGGAGGACAGTAAATCTGGCACAAGGCCAAAACGTGGCTTACATAGCCACAAGGCCACGCCTCCTACAGTTGTTTAATGCATTTTTAAAGTGGTGGAGGGTTCTAGCCTAATTTGAGGGTGTAGTTACACTTTAATATGTGGGCTCCTTCCACTGAAAATTGAATCGATAAGATTATGTCTGTATCATTATGGTGCCAGAACAGTGACTTCAGATTTTGGCTTTGCCACAGCAATCGTATTATCTTATTTTATTTTGATATTTTTTGCATTCTGATGTGTTTTTCAATGACAACCTTCAGATATGTTTTTATTCAGTGACAGTGGTTTCAATTCTCTGTCAGTGATTTCCATATAATCTGCATACTTAGGAGAGAACGTCAATTTTCCGTCTGCTCCGAAGCCTCAGACATCATTCCTACAGCAATGGTTTCCACAAGTGTGTTTCGCTCTGCTGTTGTTGTTTCACGCAGAACCTGATGGGTTAAGATGAACTTTTAACTGATGTCATGCTGGTTTGGCAGAGCTCTGCTGGAACAAAAGCTAACGTTAGCAAACAAGTATTATTGCAGATCATATGTGTTTCAATATCAACGGTGCCCTTTTCAGTTCAGGTTTTGTTTATAATGTCAAAGTTACATTTTAATGCCAACTGCAATCTGCTGTTAGACTGCAGAAGGCTAGTTATGAGTTATAAGATGTCATGCTAACCTACGCATAATATCAAAGAATGAAATAAAAAATCATAAGGAATCAACATCAAAAAGCAATTCATGCTTTCTGACCTTACAGAGCCATGCATTGACATTTCCTTACCTGAGCCTATGCTGGGATGGCCTGTATTATCTCTCCCTCATCATTTTTTCAACCACTTTTTAATGATTCCAACAACACTGCACTATCAGTCATTCTTGTGAGCAGATGCTGCCCAGATCCCTTTATGTATTGCCATTTCGTCTTTATTGCCAGCCGGCTTATCCGGCACTGATGGAATTGTTAAAAAGCAGATATGAGCAGAATCTAGGAGGACCAGCCTTTGTCAGAGCATGCGTCCCCATCAGATGAGAGCATGACGATAAGAATCTGAGCAACGCCTGCAGGTCGTGTCACTCTATGCATAACAATCTACGGCTGTGTGGCTGAAAGAAAAACACTTTGAGACAGGAGAGAAAGGTGCTGTAAAGGGCTGTTTTGGTGATGAATATGTATAGGGTGTCTTGACTCTGCTTTTTGGCAAACCTGTTTAATCAATATTGCACAGCTCTCTGTTTCAAACAAAGAGACAAATCAAGGTGTTGTTTGTATTGTCTGGAGCTATTTACAGGTTGATAAGGTATTCATGTGTGCATGTGTATCCTGTTTTCAGATCAATATGTGTGTGTGTGTGTGTATATATATATATACATACAGTCAAAAGTTTGGACACACTTTCCCATTCAAGTGAATGGGAAAGTGAAACTTTTGACTGGTACTGTATATATTTAAAGCTCAGAGCATAAACTGTACACCCTGTTTAATTCCCTCTGGTGACCAAGTGAAATGCAATAATAATACAATTACCTGTTCTTAAAAGCATGCATATTTCAATATCAATATGTCTCGTTCAAAGCAACAACTTCAAACGCCTATTATGAGGAGGGGATACTTCTTATGTTTAGTAGTAACTGCTAAGTGACCTGTACGAATGTAATTACTTAATTACGTAATAGAATAGAATAAATAATTATATTCGTACAGATCACTTAGCAGTTACTACTAAACATCAGAAGTATCCACTCCTCATAATAGGCGTTTAAAGTTGAAAACTTAAAGTTTAAGTTAAATTTAAACGTTATAATATTATAATATGTAATGCTTTTTTCAGCTAGTTACGCATCACACATTGCACAGTAAAGTACTAAAATGGCAGTCAAACATGAATATAACTTTGTTTCTAAACACACAACAAAAAGTGGTCAAATATGCTAGCTCACTGAGTTACACTGTAACCAGTGAACAGGAAAGTAAAACCAAAACAATGAGCTGAAAGACACTGTAAAGAACGTCTGGAGCGGAGAGTAACTGCAGAATCAGGTGATAATTCATAATAATCACTATGAGCGACGCCTTTCACATACAAGTAGTCATGTGATCCCTTGTTAATAAGAAATATGAACTCTAACTCTTTTAGTACCTGACTTGGCTCTTTTCATTTCTTGAGCTTAAAGTCACAATAACATGTGTTTCCTCTCTCTCGCAAAGCTCTGAAAATAATAAATAGTAATGCTTAATTATTTATTTATGTTAACCCCTTCTGTAGCCTGGGCTACACATATCACACTGTTACAATATAGATTAATTAGGTTTCACTTTCATCAGTGGTTATTCTATGTGGTGTATTTTCACAAGAAGAAAAATAATATCTCATTGTTGTCTCCATCCCATAGGGAACGGAGGCAGGTCCTTAAATAAAAGAGACTTTAATGTGAAGAAACACAGTTTAGGAGAATATGAAACAGCAATGTTTACAGCTTCTACAGTTTTTGGATTCCACCCGGCACACCTTTGCTTTTGGACATTCTGAAACACCAGTAATGTCATTCTGACCTTTGTCTTTGCCGTCGCCTCACCATCCTCCTGCACATGCAGGCAGAGCTCCGTCTGGGAGGAGTATACGAGTTGGCGTGCCGAACACCCCTGAACCAAACAGGGTTTTAACGGTACAACAGGACGTATGCATGTGATCAATAGAGACAGTTGCCTGTAAAGGTCATGCGAGGCTGTTAGTAAACACTGAAGTGAAACTTGTGATGAGCCTTGACTTTGCCTCTTGATCAGCACCCAACACTTGCCTGGTGCATTGTGCCTGGGGAGCAGTTTGGAGCGTCGCTGGGTAGTTGTTGGCTCTTCTGTGCCGCTTGGTTGGAGCATGACTACGGGGCAGACAGAGGCAATGCCAGGAAATAAAGACAAGATTGATTAGTTTTACTTTGACATCGCCAGACCCCCCCCCCGCATCACCCGACACACATACACACACACACACACGCACTGCCACGCAAGCAGACAGCATGACCACACACCAGATCTGTCTGTTTGCTAAATTAGACATGTGGTGTGGTTTCTGGTGGACAGGGGTATGTGAACTGGATCTCATGGTCTCTTTAATTGTACTCTCATATGAAATAGTGGTAATGTGTGATTAAGAATGAGCGAAAGACTGAGAGACAGAAGAAACTAAAGCATGTTTAGTTTTGCACTTTGGGGTTTCCAATCTAGGGGTCGGTTGTTAAATAAATCTGAGGCCTCTAATAAACTACTTAATGAAACAATGTAAGAAAGCACCATGCCTCTTTGGTTGAATAACTAAATAAATTGTCAGATTCTTGTGTAAGTTGTGTAAGAGTTTAGTAATTTATCAAGTTTAACAACAAGTCTGCATATATGTTTTATAAAGTTACATTATTTCAGAGCAGAATTCTGCAGTTACACTTTACCATGCAAAGATGATACCAGATGAACAAACAAACAAAAATTTGAGATTTAAAGTTGCGTTTTGGTTATGGCTCTTTCAGTGTGCAATTTACCCTTTACCCTAGAATGCATCTTTTCATTAAAGAGTAGCTTTATGCCAGACTTAAAAGCAGTTTTGTACCTCCCTCTCTGATTGAAAGTGAACGTTCAAGGGGGTTGCACCTCTGATCAGAACCAGCGTGACTGATGGGTGTGGTCAGAAGTGTCACCTCTGATCACACCCAACAGTGATGTCACTGTATAATGACAACCCCTGGACTACACCTCCTCATCACTGCAGCAAGCTGAGAAGTTAAAGCACTTTAATGCTCAGTATGATGGATTTTCCAACTCACATTTATAACAGCAACATTTTTAACTTTCAAAAAGCAAATTTGCAGCACTGACATATTATAAGCCGCCTTGACAAGAGAATAGATTTCAAAATTAAGAACTTATTCGCTGCTGATCATATTCGCTGTGTCACACTATCCAATTTTACTTATACCTACTCTGCTTAATGAGAAGCAACAAAGCCTTCTTCTGTGTCTATTTTTCCACTAACAAAACTTTCCACAACCCACTGTACTGCATGAGCTGCTAGTAGCTACTACAGCAATTACCCAGCAACACCTACAGTATGCTGGCAGGATGTGCAAATTAATTTTACTGTGACACTGCATAGTGTGACCAAGCAGTTAAACAAGAGTCTGTTAAGCTTCATACAGTACGCAAATGGATGGAAATCAATGGTTTAACTAACATTCATCAACAGTTCATTTACCAAGTGTCCCTTTGGAATGAGCCAAAATTAAAGGGTGAAGGAGTGATATTTTATTTGACTCAACAGCGTTCAATTTGGTTTTCATTACAGACAAAACGGATGCCCCTACAAAAGAACAAATTAAGCTACATATAAAAAGGGGAAGCTGTAGAGTACACTGTAACTGTAAATACTGCAAACAGAACATGCATCATCAAGCGTATATACACTTCATCCACACCTCAGAGACTGCAGCCTGACAGCCTGTAACGCACACATTAGTGGGACGGTAACAGCCAACCTGGTCATGTAAACACATGAATGCATGTGGCAATGAGCATTTTGTCAAGCTGTTTATTCTGTTTCTTCCTTGTCAGGCTGCCGTGTGACGTGAGGCGGCTTGCTGCAGGCAAGGCAGGCATGCACTGGCTGGTCCTATGTGCTTTACAACATGGCAGCGCCGCATGCAGGTTAATATGATAGTCCCCTGCCTTATCTAATGTGACGAGGGGCCTTTCTTGGCCGTGCCACAAAGCTGCTTTGAAGCATCTGTCAATGCCCTCCCCTGGATAAATGTCATGTGTGGAATATCTCAGGTGGCAGCTGCGCCATTGCAATGACAACGGCAGGAAGCCAGAAAACAGCCCAAAGCCTTGCACTCCTACACTTGGAACAAGGGAGGAGGTTTCTTTATTTCTGTCTGTCTGTCTCTCTTTTTTAGAACAATCTGCAAGGTCAGACATCAATAAAGTAAGAAAAAAAGAGGATTATTTGAGCTCTATTTCTCTGAGAAAAAAACATTTTATTTCATGTATTACTTTTTATTAGTATCTGAAAAAAAAGAATGTGTGCCTGAAAAACAAGGAACTTTGCCATTTACAGATATTCTTTAAAAATCATAGCAAACCAAGCATCTGTTTCTCAGACATTTCTCAGAGGCCATTTTATTCACAGGGCTATTCACATAATGTCCTTTTAAATGGAGAAAACCATTTGTCCCCTCATGATACCAATGGCTGGCAAGTCTGTGGTGGCATTGAAGCTCACTGAACCTTGTATGCTCATTGTAAGCTTTGTTACCTGCCATAGGTGGAGAATGGAGGAAGCCTTGAGATTCTAATCAAATTTCCTTGCTGTTTCATCCAAAAAGAGGCTTCTTTTGCAGCTTGGTAACATTCTGTTCTCTTCACATACTTATATGGAGTGCATCATTCATATCCTGAGCTCCAAATGATACACTTTTCCTAACTAAGAGGAAGGCAGCATTTCTTGCAATAATGTCATTTAAACAGTTTATGCAGCCCAGAATGTGGTCATGGCTTAAATAAAATCATCATGAATGGAGCATCCAGGCGACAGTGTCTCTCCCTTTGAGAGAGGGAGGTCATTATTCACTACAATATAGCCACTTTCACTTCTACTCATGTCATTAAGAGGATGAGGGTTTTAGATCAATCACTACAAGAGAGAACATTTTACTATAATCTGTCATATGCAGAACCTTTTTTTAGGCTACTTTATAGTTACTGAATAGTGTATTGAGTCATTTCCCAGAACACTCAGTGTCATGATGCGGATTCCTTACATGGTCACCTCAATTGACATTGAAAATAAGACACAGACATATGGTTATAATCATTCCAAGCATTGGATTATAATTGGTGCAGGGTTTTTTTCGATGTGTGCAGATGATATGGTTATATATGAATCCAGTTGAACTATTTTGGAGTTTCTGTGGCAGCACGTGTATTCCATAGCAGCATGTTTGAGAACTCCTGTCCACACTCAACAAAATATTGACTAATCACCTTTAAAGAAAACAGTTGCTTATTTGCACATTCATATCCAATAAATAAATTACCATCATGTACAATGATGATTGATTTAATTCAATTACTGATAAATTCACCATCACATACTATTGTTGTGTTTTGCACTCCAAATTAGGATATATATTTGTAAAGATAGGAAAAAGAAGACCACACACACATCTTTTTAGAGTCTTGAGTCCACTGCCAAAACAAATTTGACAAGCGCCAACTGATCACTCCTGAGGCAAGGAGACACCATCTTCCATGGATGAGGGAAGTAGATGGATTTGGACTTACACTGTCCAAAACTATTTTTGCTCTGGGCCACATTTGAACTGGTATTTCTAATAACAGACAGTCCAGAAATCAGTTTAAAGCAGGTCAAACTGAGTACTTTTACATTTGAGAATAATGTCTAACATAACAATAATGTAGCTTGCATAGGGCCGCCGTTATAGCAAAGAAGATAGTTTCAGTTGACTGAGTAGAGAGCAGTGAAATGATTTCAGCTCAGAGTGAATGTAGATTGGTGTTGTTCTACTTATCCAGTGAGGATGGAGAAGCCTTTCCACTCCAGTAAAGACTTGGATAATTGGAGTTTTGTATTAAGATTGACACCAGATGAAAGTTGGTTATTAACACAGGGTGAAGCGTGGCAGATTGTTTATTAGAATCCTGTCACTATTTACAACCCAAAACGGCAGTGCCTTGACATTGAAAGTTCAATTGAAAGTGAGATATCAAATTGATATTCTGGCAAAGGCGAGTTTCAGCCACGGACTTTGTTTCCTTGCTGCTTTTGAGTAAACTGACTAAAACTCATTGTAGAATAAATGCACTGTGAGATTTTCAACATCAAATTGCTATTATTTACCACAACTTACAAACACAACCTACAACCAAACACAGGTGCTGTATTATAGGTTTGTGGGGGGAAAATAAACATTTTGTGTCATTTTAGTCTTCCTTATTTTAAATTCAATCAAAGGTGAGGAACAGTGATGAATCACCTGCAATCACAAACAACAATGACATTTAAAGTTAGATGAGTAGTATCATCACAGGGACTGATACAGTGAAACCCATGACAATAAAAATCATATATCAATTTAGTTAGTACCTTTAGTACCTTTATTTAACGGAAATTCAAAGTGAAGTGTTTTTCTGCTTGGCAGCATTGCAAATACAATGCTACAATACAAGCAGAGTTTTAAGGTCAATGGTAATATTATTTTTTATAATATAATATTTTAAGAAATACACTTTTCCTCCATTTTTGTATGTCTTTAATTAAACTGAGTTGTTGCAGTCTTCAGGCCTGCATCCTCCAATGGGAGGGAAAGGTGACATTTCGGAGAATAGGGCCATACTACACACCACTCGTGTGGTCCCACTGCCGCTGGGCCAAACAAAGCTAAGGTAGTTGAAGAGGAACTACACATATTTAATGCAGAGGATGTTTCCAACCAAATTCATATTGTGTGTAAAAAACAGCTTTTTAGTGTCTTCCCAATGCTTACACCCCCCCCCCCCCCCCGCACCCCCCATACCCGAAATAAAAGAACTCTACGTATCTACGTCAATCACGAGGGTGCCATATTTTGAGGGTGCTGAATGTCACAGAGTGTGAAAAGAAAGGCCAGGGGAGGTTTTCAAATCACATATACATGCTATTTTAGGGTGGCTGTGTGTACCCTATGCAGGCTTATATGTGCTGTATGCTGTGTGAAAACATATGCATATGAGCAGTGTCTTATTTCAAACTTTTTTTTCCTTTTTACAACTCAGCGCCGTCTCGCCCAACTCAGGATCCCTGGCAAAGCTCAAAGCTGTCCTTGGTGTATGTGTGTGTGTGTGTGTGTGTAAGGCAGGTGGTGTCTGGATTAGCAGCTGAGTATTGCTGCTTTACCCTCCCAGTAAGTCAATGTGCAGCGATCTGCCATAGGTAAGCCAAGTCTGACTCAATCTCTTTCACTTGCACCGGTACTGACTCCTTTTCTCATTCTTAATCTCTTTCTCTGCCTCTCACACACACACATAGACACACAAGTGAAAATGTTAGAACAACCTTATCTGAAGCACACCAGCCTCCTAAAAACACCACGACATGCCTAATGAATCTGCATGGATTTGGCGAAGCGAAATCTGCTCCTACAGTATGAAATTACTGGATGTGTTTTGTATTTGCCCTGGTAAATCTTGCAGCATCCTGACTTCAGCTCAGCAGCTTCAGTTTCTAGTAATTGATGATGACATGATTCTTGGGGCTTTGGCACAGCTAACATACCACCATCATGCTATTTAATAAAGATATACAAAAAAAAGTGATCTTCTGCACCCTGTCCACCTTCCAACCCCCTGTCTCTCCTCTTCCCCTCTTCACAATGTATGGCCTGATTCCCTCTGACGACTGGTGAATAGAAATGGGAGCAGCGCTAAATTATGCACAATAGGGATATCTACTTTCCTGTTTTCTCACAAGATAACGGCTTGTTGTTCCATCCTTTGTTATGGACGGTGCGTGCCCATGGGATGATTAGCAGAACAAAGGATGGGAGAAAGCGGACCTGCTTGTAGTTCAAAACAAGTTCTCCATGCCTTTGAAGATGCACATTTACTTCAGGCAAATGCGGGTTTGGAAGAGGAGATATTCATGCTGCCGGATGTGCACATGCACACGCACGCTTACATTCCTACACTCACAGCAGAGTGATAACCAATACCTTTGACCAGTTTGATCCCCAACCTGATGTCTGGTGACATGCACACGCAATTAAGGAAATGCTTGAAAGGAAAAGAGAGAGTGTCCCCCCTCAAGGAGAAGGTTATGAGAGCGTTGTTTAGCAAAGATATTTGATCCATTATACATTGTTTGTGTCTACAGCTGGTAGAACGAGAATAATAAATATTGTATCAGCCGTGGGACCTACATCTCCGGCTCACAGACAAGTTCATAACATTCTCGGCAGGGAAGGGCAGGACCTCCTGTGGCTTTTTTCCCAATCCTCTTCTGTTCTTTCCCCCTCTGCTTACTGTGATCAGCTGCAGAAAAGACACATTACAACATGCAACATGTGCACCTCGGCTAAGCGATTGTTGCATTTTTCATTTGGCCAATGAACAACCGGAACACCAGCATCAGTAGCTTGTTAAAAATGGTGATCACTTTGTCACGAAACAGACTGCTGTTGCTCCCGTTGCCTCTCAATCCCGCTAAGGTTTTGGAATTTGGCATTCAGTCTGCAGTGTGAGGTATGTACGGTTTTAATTATACACTATGAAAAGTAGTGTTTATTACACTAAGCTGATGTGCTGTAAAGGGTTTCCTATCTTTGCTGGTTTCTCAATAGGTACCAGTTACTTTCTAGAGGATTAATATGTTTTGTAATAAAATATTTGTAACTCAAGGTAAATTTACTAGCTCGTTTTTCCCTCCAGACCATAGCCAAGGGCTGCGGTCAAATAGTCAAGAAAATGTCTTTTCCTAAACACTCTCCTTTGACCGTGATAAAAAATGTTACAAGGTCAAGGAAAGATGTGAAGGAAAATACACAAGCACTTAGAAAAAGACAACCGCAGTGCTAACAGAATCCGACTGCACTTACACTAGGCTACGTAATTATGTGACAGCAGATGACATGAGGTCTGCCAGGGTCACTTTAAATGTTGCTGCTGCAAGGAATTGTGGGACAGCATTATCTTCTTTACTTTTGTAAAGGTTGGTCCAGTGTATCCTATTCTAGAGGAGATAAGAAAGGAAGCAGTGAAGCACCTTTCCTTAGCATTTAGAGAATTCGACCAGCTCTGATCATGGACTTAGATACTTTCGGGTCTTTTCACTCAGTTTGGAACCTTCCTAAGCAAAAGAAAGACTATTCGACCACAGTCCATGCCTGTTTGGTACTTTCTCAGGTGTCATCAAGTGGTGTCAGAAGCACGTCAACCTCAGCTGTCTGTGAACACCAGACCAAAAAATTGACATAACATAGTCTGGGAAGGGGTCAGAGGTCATCAACCAGGAGTCATTGAACAGCCAGAGAAAGAACAAAGAGGCCATTCACATCCAACGTCAAAGACAATGCTTGAACAGAGACAGGTGTTACAATCAGGGCCGTAGCCAAGGTTTTTGAAATAAGTCATGAGTCCAAGTTCCCCCAGCAGAACACCACACACCTAAGTTTTGACAAGCTACAAACCAAACCATAAAATGTATTATATATATATATATATATATATATATATATATATATTTATATAAATTTATAAAATTTAACATTTATTGCGGTATTTTATTTTATCCATACACCATAATTGGGTGCCATTTATGTGAGTATAATTACTTTGATTTTAATTTAATATATTGAGTTATTTGCCCATAAACAGTCAAAATTAGTCAAATGTAATCATACAACGTAAACTCTTCTTTATGTCCCTGTTAAACCCTTAAATATCTCCTCAATAGTCCTTTTTTACAGCAGACATTTTGACTTGTCATAGTAGGAAAAGCACAGGTGTTGCTATTACCATTTACAATGGCTCTATTCTATTAAAGTGTCCCAGTAAGTTGTTTTATTGACACCTGAGCAAGTCCCATTTGCAAGTTTTGAATAATTTTACACTTACATGTGTTCCAACAACTTTGGGAGTTCACATCCCTATCCACATTACCGGGTGACATAAATCTGCACGACATAACTCTACAGTACAAATCACACTTAAGTCGTTTCAAACTGACGCTAAGTTACATTAGGAAACAGTATTTCTAAGCCTCTGTAGGTTTTATAAGTTGACATTTATTTAGAATTCAGCAAAAGTAATCCCTTCACTGGGTGAACAGATGAATGAGTCAGAACATGCCATAACCTCAGTAATATTGACGTTACCCCCAAGGTAAATTTGTGGCTGGAGGATCTGACCAAAACTCTGGAGAGTGAGGGCTTCACCACAAGCTGTCAGTCAGTCTTCACACGGGCCGCTATTGGCTGGAGGGGTAGATAGAAAAAGGTGGATTATGCGTTTACTCTCCTTCAAACTTGCTCTCTGTGGCTCCCGGGAAAAAGCACCAAGTAAAGCTTGTATGCAGGTATAATTGATTTTTTTTCATGTTGCTGTGATTCACAGTGATGATCACCACAATTTTAGCGGGCTTTCCACTACAGCAATTACTATTCATTATTAATGCAGTAGTTGCTGTGCATATGTTCGGCTGTCGACCTGCATCTGTTGTTAGGCGCAGTTACTACATATGGTGGAGGATATTCACCCCGCGTGTCGTGCAGTCTGCCTTGTTTATGGTGGACTGCTAAGCCATGACGAAGGTGTTGACATTGCTCTGCTCTGTTTTCTCACCTATAAATGCCTTGTCATATAGATGCAATTTCATATGTCAGCAGCTGAACAAGTGGTAAGGTGTTATTAGGGTCAGGACTCACAAAGGTCCCAGTAGATAGCAAGAGTGAAAATTCTATTCTAACCAGTTGTCATGCTGTGAAGTACAACAGGCTGGACAATCACAGAGAAGGACTGTAAAGACTGGATATCTGTCACTTTTGAAGGCGACTGTTAAATCTACACATTGAGAGCAAGACAACTGATAACTCTTATCAACTTTAAAATGAACACAAAACACCAACAAATGAGGTTTATACTGTGCTCAGTGGTGAAGTGCCAGGGCAGGAAGTCATTCATGTAGCACAGAGAAAAGTAAGAGTGTGAAGGCCATGATGGCAATAGGCAACCCTGTCTAATATAAAATATGTTTAGTTTTTTTCCAATCCAGGACGTGTGATGTTCTTATACTGCACAGAAATCATAGGTGAGGATGTAGAGATGCATGTTTGGCTTGCAAAGCAAAAGACTGTGAAACTGAAGACCAGGATTTGTGTCCTGCATGCCACATTTTTGGGGCGAAAACATTTTGTTAAGCTTAGTGACATGTGGCGGCTTTGGTCAGATATTTTAAGAAGACAACGTGTCCCACATTTTGCTTCAAGCCACCACTGACTTTTTCAGAACCAAGACCATCATTGCTGTGGTGCAGGAGGTAGGGCAGGTCGTCCATCAATCGTAGGGTTGGTGGTTCCATCCCAGGCTCCATGTGTCGAAGTGTCCTTGAGCAAGACCCTGAACCCCCAGTTGCTCCTGATTTGGAAGTCGCTTTGGATAAAAGTGTCTGCTAAATGTAATGTAACCATTGTTATCCAACTTTAACAAAGTGGATAGTTTAGTTGCCTAACTTTAGCCAGGTTAAGCATTGGTCATTTGTAAAAACATTTTTAAAGACTTGAGAAGTTTTTTTGTTTTTTGTGGACATGCAAATCATGTCTGTGGTCTGTTAGAAGCATAATGTGAAGTGATGCTGTTGTACCACAAAACTTCTTAGGGAGGAGGTGAATCATGTGACTTTGACACAAAACAGACAAATATAGAGTGATACTAAAGCAAGCAGACTAAACTGATAAATGAATGAAAGACTTTTGAGTATATTAAACATAAACAAACATACGTACGTGTGTATGTGTTATTTGGTAAGATATTTCTTTATATGCTTTTTGAAAGTTAGTTATTGTTTATGATGGTAGACACAATATCTTTAGGCAGATAATTCCCGATGCTATGTGACGGTAAGTTTAAGGACATTTTTTTTTGGAGCTTAATTTAATCAGAAGCTGGACCTATATGTGCCAATGTGTCATAGAATAAAGAAATGAGAATCAAGGCCACGTAGCAATCCTCCCAAGAAGTATTTTGATAGTGTAAACAAACTGCATATGAATGTGATATAGGATTTTCTTTTCTTGTACTAAAATACAGTTTAAATCTGTGTGAGCAGTAGACCTGTGAAAAGAATAGGAGTCAGAAAATGTCCTGGGTCATGTTCATGTTTCAATATCCAAGTGAAAATCCAGGAATGTGGCATTTACCTGTGGTCCTTGAATATATAAGATAAGTAAAATGTAATTTCCCTGTGCAAATATGTGTGAAATTAAATACACAAAAAAGGACAGCTTTACAGGCTCTGGATTTATCCTGACCACATTTACGTAGTATTTTATTGCATGTTCAGTTCAAGAGAGAAATATCATAAATGAGTTTGTGACATTTCATGTCTGGGTGGTTCCGCATTTCTGTGTGGCAGCAACTCTGAAGGAGATATGGGGTAAGTAGTTCTCTATTGGCAGTGATATACCACTCTATCAACAGGCTGAAGGAGGGTTGTGATTGAAACAAGCCGCAAATCCCCTTAAAGTACATTTTTATATCAATGATAACTTGTAGATGATAAACAGGTTGGGCACACCGTGTTTAAATCTCATCAGAGGTCGGGCATGGAGATTTCTGAGGCACTCGCACTCCCCCCTGTATGCATCACAAGTCGAGCCACTTACATGCCAACTTCTCCTGGTTTCCAATCCATTTTGAGAGTTAGTCACATTTTCACGTCTGGATTGGCTTTTTTTGCCCTTAGACGTTGCCAGCTACAATCAAACTGCCTTGAACTTCAACCAGTCCAACTATTTTCATAAGCTCCATTTTATATTTGAGGTGGCAAGAGCACACTCATCACTTGAACCTTCCGGGGGAGTGTTTTTCGTTTTCTAACAATGCCTTTCAGCTTTCATAGCCAATTCAACAGCTTGAGTGTAACTGGCACCCGATTTGCAACCCTTATACACTCAAGTCATCCTGTGGGTGGTTAAACATGAGGACATGTAAATCACTGGCTCCAATACATACAAGTAGTTGAATGCTGCATTAATGGAACATGGTGCTAGGCAAACCTTCACAAGTAAATCAAAGAATTGCCTAGAGTGGTGGATACAATCAATATCCTCTGAAGAATCTTCCATGGCGTCCAAAGTTTGAGAAAGTGCTTTTAAGATATGTCCGTTTCCATTTCCTAAAGCCATTTTTATTAGGACAAAACCTTAAAGGATGAAAAATAGCCTCATACCCCAAAATACAGAATGACACTGAAGGATTGACGGTGATATACATCTCTAACAAAGAGACAGCTCAATAAGTATTTCATTGGCAGCTATGTGTCTCTTCCCCAACAAAACTACATTTCAAAAATTGAAATCATACATCTGCACTTCCTAGATTAATGCAGTGCAATAAACAGTGATTATATACCCAATTTCCTCTGGGAACCCCATGCAGTGCTGTGAATATACAATTCACTTGATTGATCAGTCTGAATAAAAGGCAAAACTAATCAAACTGTGAATAATGTTGAAAAATTCCCTGATGGAGACATGAATTGAATCATTCTGTGTACTTCCTAACATGCTCGCTTTTATTGCATACACTTCTTCATGTGGGACACTGAGAGACGGATCTGATGCAATAAATGTATACAACTCCAAACCTCTTAGAACTGCACACAATAGCTGTTTGACTTTGAAAATCAATTTCAAACAACTTTAGTTATGTCAGAGGTGCCACGGATAGTTGACACCTCAGCATCGGAACTAATTTGACTACTTGGCAGCAGAGAAAAGTTAGCTTTAAATAAATGTGCAATAGGTTAATAGGGAGGCTTCTGAATCTAAGAATATAAACTACTACTATATAGAGATAGGTAGCGGTAAAGTTATGATCTCGGTGGAGAAATCTAACAAATGCTTCCATATGAAGCATAAAGGGTCAATTAATGGTTTGATTACGTTGTGAATCACCAACAGATCTTAACCTAACTGAATACCTATAGGATATTTTAGAGTAATGCTTCACCAAAACACTTGGAAGAATGTTGTCGATCTCTTCAGTAGTGTTTCAGAGACATGGATAATCTGTGACGGCTGAAAATGTTCTGAGTTTTTTTAAAATTTAAGTGTGAATAACACACAAAAAATAAGCGGTAAGGCAGATTGTAAACAGGTCGACAGTTCTGCTGGATTATCTACACCCCTTTATTTGGAGGTAAAACTGAAAGTGAACGCACGTTATGTAGCTAATAATCCCCCATTGCACAGGGAAACTGAATGTGCACAACTATGACATGCACAGAACTCAAACCCCGGAGGGCAGTGCGTTAACTGTCATGCATGTTCTCACCCAGTTTGGGTAATAAAGATACCAATCTGGTGCAGTCGAGGAAAAAACCCCAGTGCGCCCAATTTTGCCAGTGCAAAAATGGAGCCCTTATTGTCACTCTTAAATTTAAGATTCCTATGTTTTACGATAGTTAAAAATCCTTTCATAAACTGGAAGTTGCCCTCTGAGGTAGAAGTATTTGTTAAGCTGTTACGTCAAATCCTCCCACAACAATAACAGTAAAAACTGACCCACTTGCTGTGATCGAAGAACCACAATCTTGGCCGACATCAGAATGTCGATAAGAGGACATCATCAGTAAACTCATTTATTAGTGTAAGTGAATAATGATCCTAGGAGGTGTTGAGCACTTTCTGTGTTTCTACATTTGAGTGAGTGACAGAGTGAATGGAAGAGAGACAGAGTTAGTGACTGGGAGGGTGAAAGGAGAAGAAAAGCAAAGTAATTTGTACATATCCGCCCACAGCGCTGCCAGATCTGTGATGTGAGGGTCAGAGTGTGACTAACCTACCAGCTCTGCCTGGGCTGCCCTTTCTGTCTCGCTGCACCTGTTTCACCGCATTATACACTTCACATGTTCCTCGAGGTCCCGGCTCCACACTGTTCTTTACACTCATAAACACACCCTTGAAAAAACACATTCGCCCATACACACCAACACGCATTTCTAAACACACACACACACACACAAACATAGGGCTACTATAAAAGGGAGTGAGAATGAAGCTCGAGAATAATAAAGATTACGTATTGAGTAAAGGTTATCCTGTCTCTAAGATGCTAATTGTTCTGTCAACAGTATTCATTTGCCAGGACTCCCAAAGGGCATGCATCCATTTTGTTTGTTCCAAGCAGATGGGTTCTGTGTGTGTGTGTATGTGTGTTAGCTCCATGTTGATATGTGCCTTTATTTATGCATATGTTGTGTGTTTGTGTTTGTTGTGTGCACACATTAGCATGTGTCTCTGTGTACCAAAGAATGCAAGTTTAAATGAACGGCCTCTACATCTGCATGAGTTTGTGTGCATGAATCCATTTGCACAGTTGCAGAATGGACGAGGTTGCACTCAACTCTGGGGGTGAACAGAACGATGTGTCGCGATGGTTTCAGCAGAGGCGTGGCTCGGATCGGAATACAGTGAGGGCTTGTTAATACCTGTCAACAAAATTCAATCCAGTCCAATCGCCTCAAGAAATTACTAGAAACATTCTCACCGAAAATGGAACATTATTAGCTTCAAAAGGAGAAGATTAATCGTAGGGGTAGTGTACTGGAATGTACAGGTGATCAGGGGTGTTATCGTGAAACTTGGTACCCAGAGCACCAACATGGGGAGGGCCTTGAAAAAATAAAATGTGTTTATATCTAAAGAGTAAAGAAAGGGACGAGAATCAAACCAATCAGAGGGAAAAGCAGCTGTTTTGTCATCACAAATTGCTTGCAATGTTTCAGAATGGTTTAATATTGGTATTTAATGTGGCTAGCTAGCTAATATTATAATTGTTAGCTTTCCGTTAAATTAAGCAGCATTGCCCTTGGTTTCAGAAATGATAACAACAGATTATGTAGGAATAAATGCACCTCATGCATACTTCAGATGTCATATCTACATATATATGCATATCATTTATAAACATTCAAAATCCCCCACAATCAATTACTTGACTGGTTGCTCATTATATTATTTAGTTGTACTGGATGGATCAGGTTATTTTCTATCTTTTTCAATATGATCGTTATAAACTAATTCACAGATTCTTTTTGATGATGATGATGGTGGTTTACAGATGCATGATTCATTAAGGATACTATGGGAGCTATAAATACTCACAGCCATGTATATGGTTGTGCATAAGGACGGCTACTCTGGCACTTAAAGCATTGCCAATGGAACACAGATGAAATTGCACTTCTCCTTTGTGATACATCAACAGGTCCAGTGGCTGGTGGGGCAGGCAAAAGTATTGATATACAAACAGGTGACTAGGGTATCCATTTATGGGTAACTGTGGGAGTGGAATTCTTAAGTCCATTCACTACATTTCCTGTTTCACAATGATTGACAATGACTTTGTACGGCTTCATGACACTGATGAAAAGAGTGTGTATGTATATTCTTTTTTTCTTTAATCCAGAGTTTCAGTCTGAGCCTCCACATGTATCTGGCCCCTGGAGTTGTGTCATTTGTGTTGACAACTGAGCAAATAACATGAATTGTACTCAATGAATACAACTTCTTAAAAACAAAAATACTATTCTATTCTTTCTTTTGAATGTTATTGCTTTGCTTCTGTTAAGTTCAAAACAGGACTGTCTGAGAGAACTACCTTGGTTGTTTGACTGTGACGGCTGTATAACCAACTCATTATTGACTTCACATTATTATTGCTTTGTACTCAGTGTCAGTCCAGCCCAAACAGGAACAAAAAAGGACTCAAGCCATTATTCTTTATCTTCATGATTATAACTTTTGCTGCTTCTGTTTCTCTCTTGTTAATGCTAAGCCAGCCATCAGTGCTGCGGCTTTTGTTTGCATTGCATTTCCCAAAGATCACTTGTCAATGAAACAGTTGAACGTGATGTCTTATTCCTTGGATTCTCTGCTGAGTTTCTGTAGCTGCCACTCACTGTGTTTATTCAGGTTGGATATCACTGTGCACGTTAACCGACCATTTCTTGTTCAGATTATTACAAATATATCTAAATAAATGTATTTTATTTTCTGAAAATTGTATATTTTCTGTGCTTAGTTTGACTAAATGACTTTCATATTAAGTGGTTGTTTAGTCATTGTAGGGCTACAGCCATCCTCCACGGCCGCAGAGGGCTCATATTTAGTCTTAGTACCACCACCTGCACACAATTTAAACTTGACAACCATGTTCTTGTCATCTTTCCTCCCAACAAAATCAAAGTAATGGAAATATTTCCAGCTGCTGAATGCATTTCCATCTTCCAAGCTAGCTTTCTACAACCATTCTGAAAACAATATCTGGCGACAACACAAATAAGGTTATTATGACTTTTTGGGGAGTAACTGTAATATTGTTACTGCCATTTTATTAGTTATTAATTAAACAGGGAACACAATACTTTAATACTAATAAAGCAATACTGCCCAACACTACAAATAAATAACTGACCTAGAAGCTGGAAGAAGAAAAAAATCATCTACAGTTACAGTTATCTAGGAAAAGGTTGATACAGTGCTGCATGTGCTGTATAAATCTCATGCATACTTAAAGACAAGTGTTCAGATGAATGACAATAAGTCATAAGGTTGAGTCTTCAGTTTGACGGCAACATTTTAAGAGGCAGAGATGGAAGAAATGGCTCTCAGTGGGAACAGTAGGTTAGTCCCTTTGCCACAGGCTTGCTTTCAGTTAGAAAGACCACTCTGCCAGAGTGTGGCCAGTAATGAGGGGCACACAGCGACACAGCTCACACTTACACTGTACAGTCTTAAGGTTAAATGATATGACAGTCTCTAACTAAGTCTTTTTTGCCTTAAAGGTCAACTGAATATTTTATTGCCAGCCTGGCATGGCAGTGTATTGAAATGGTAATGTAAATACCACTACAGGACAGCTTCAGTGAGGGAGGTCCCCTGAAAGGTCAGCCAGTCTCCCCCTCTGCACCCTCATATTCATACACAGAAAGCAGCCCACACTTTCTATCTCTTTATCTCTCCCTCTCTCTCTCTCTCACACACACACACACACACACACACACACACACACACACACACACACACACACACACACTGGTACAGAAACACTCACAAACACACATTCACTACATGTAGATGCAGCACAAGGGTACACACAAACACAGGAACTCTGGCTTGAGTACGTGTGTACACTTTTATTAGTTTCCCCCTTTTCATTTCCATTACAATCTGTGTTAAACTTCAATGCACTGGTTCATTTCGCGGCATCATTAGAGCACAAGACAATTTCCTGCCCATAGTCCAGGCATGGACATGAAAATGAAAATGACTGATTGGTTGCTGTAAAAGATGTAAGCTTAAGGGCAATAAGGGTTTGTGACTGCTAAGACACATTTCTTCTTTAATGCAGGAGGTGGGGTGGGGGGCAGAAAGTAATCTAAAAACCCACATTTCATCACAGAAGGTTTCACTTGTAGGCAGAGCAAGCACAAAGTAATGCAAATATCTTATTTGGAAGTCGCTTTGGATAAAAGCGTCTTCTAAATGCCTAAATGTAAATGTAAATATAGGCTCAAATGACTTGGTAGTAGGCGTTTCTGTAGAGATACATTAGGTGTAATTGGTGGAGCTGCCTGATTTGACTGGCTCACTTACAATCATTCTGAAATTATGACATTTTTCTTAAAGACTCAGTAGAATGTCGACAATGTACATCATTGATTGTATTTTGGAAAAAGAAAAAAACATTTCGGGGCTGAGCATAGACTGTATATAAAGATGGACGACACGACAGCTCCTCAAAAGTAAAGCCAAAACATCTTGATCGCCCTGTGGTGGCTCATGATTTGCGCCTACACTGATTGTAATATCAGACTAAATGAAGTAGAGATGTCGTTTCAAAGGCTCCACTTTCTGTTATGGCTGATTGGACTTTTGCGGAGGTTGAAGGGGGGCGGAGCTATGCTGAAAATTATGTGAGGTCACAGGACCTCATGTAGTGACAACAATGACAAAGGCGCAATTCGTCCCGCTCCAACAGGTGCAGCAAAGCAAACAGGAGAGTTAGAGAAGATGTTAATCAGACTCAGGCTTTGCACACCCACGCAGTCCCGAGAAGAGTTTTAATCAGCCAAATTAATAAAAATCACCTGTGTGGGCTTACCATAGGCGTTTACCATGAGTCTTTAATGAGTGCTGAGTAAAGCTGAATAACCATTTAGGTGGAAGTGAAGGGATTTTAGATAAAAACAAACGTGTTTTTCTCAAATTATTTCGGTCTACACAAATTGAAACTAAGTATATACACTACCGTTCAAAAGTTTGGGGTCACATTGAAATGTCCTTATTTTTGAAGGAAAAGCACTGTACTTTTCAATGAAGATGACTTTAAACTAGTCTTAACTTTAAAGAAAT